>PVKS010022262.1:0-34006 GCA_004027875.1 Aplodontia rufa | reverse complement strand
GAGAGAGAGAGAGACAGAGAAAGGGAGAAACAACTTTTATTCAGTTTTTCACATGGCCTTAGTTGCTCCAACACTTAGTTGTGTACGTGGTGCTGGGGTTTGAACCCGGGTCCTTGCGCTTGTGAGGCAAGCGTCGAAACCGCTGAGCCACCGCTCCAGCCCAACCTCCTGAGTTTCTGAGACTACATCATGCTTCCCACTTTTACTTTTTTTATTTTTATTTTTATTGGTTCAACATTGTCTCATTCTGGATTCATTGCTTCACATTCATACACACATACATAATGACAGAGTAGCTTAAACCTGATCCTTGTCCAGGATCTCCCCACCTTCCCCCACTCCCTGATCTACAGTCTCCTCTGTAATTCCCCCATGTTACAGATATAAATGACCACATACATGTATTTTAATCATTGAAATTGATAGAATTATATGGCTCCCTTGGTATATTTGATTTCTTGTGGGAGTCAAGTATATTCTACAGTATTGAACACACCCCTTTTCCCTCCCTCTTCTTCCTTCCTTTCTCCTCCATGCTTCCCACCTCTTTATAACTATAGTTCCCACAGCTTATGTATTACTTCAAATTTTCCACCTTTATTCTTCAGTTCATTGTTTATGTTTTTTTTTTTTTTTCCCCAGGGCTGAGGACTGAACTCAGGGCCTTGTGCATGCTAGGCAAGTGCTCTGTCTCTGAGCTAAATCCCCAACCCTCCACCTTTATCCTTAAAACTAGATTGAATTTGCATTTTCTGTTACTTGCAACAAAAACAAAAACAAATAAAAAAATACCCCCCAAAAAACTACTCCAAAGTGCGCCATGTGCCAGGATTTATTCTAGAAACTTGAGTCATTTTGCTACTTAAAAATCTTCAATGATTTTGCTTGCTATGCTTTAAAACTTCCAGAGCACGTATGGAGAACTACAAACAGTTCATTTTAACAGGAGATGGAGCTGGACAAGTAGGCAAAGTCATTGCATAGAGGACATTATTGACACATCAAATGAAAATGGAAACCCAGCATAGCAAAACTTAAGGGATCTAGCGAAAGCAGTTTTAAGAGGTAATTTTATAGCAATAAGTGCATACCTCACACAAAAGGAGAAGTCTCAGATAAACAACCTACTGTTAAATCTCAGGGAACTAGTGGGGAGAAAAAGAAAAGAGAAAGAACAGTGAGCCCAAAGGCAGCAGAAGGAAGGAAATAAAGGTCAGAGCAGAATAAATGAAATAGATACTAGAAAAACAATAGAAATGAAACAAAACTGAGTTGGTTTTTTTTTTTTTGAAAAGACAAACAAAATCAAAAAACTTGTAGCTAGACTAAGAAAAAAAAGAAGAATCAAAGAAATAAAATCAGAAAGAGGAGACATTTAAAACTGATACCAGACGAACAAAGGATCATGAAAGACTATGATAAAAAATTATACACCAATGAACTGGATAACCTAGAAGAAAAAGATAGGCTCCTGGACATATACAACCTTTCAAAAATGAATTAGAGAAATGCAATATCTAAACAAACCAAAAATGGATGAGGATAATGAAACAATAATAAAAGTCTCTCCTCAATGAAAATCTCAAGATCTGAAAACTTCACTGCTGAATTCTACCAAACATTTAAAGAACTAATATCAATCCTCAAATTCTTCCAAAAAATGAAGGGGAAGAAGCACTTCCAACTCATTATATGAAGCCAGCATCACTCAAATACCAAAATCAAACAAGGACTATAAGGGAAAAAAAAAAATACAGGCTAACATTCCCTATAAACATGGATGCAAAAATTCTCAACAAAATACTGGCGTACTGGGGCTGCAGCAGTAGTTAAGAGGTTACAGTGCTTGCTTGGCATGCCTGAGGATGAGGGTTCAAACCCCAGCACCTTGTACACACAGCAAAGTGTCGGAGCAATGAAAGCTGCATGAAAAACTAAATAAAATTGATTCTCTCTCCCTCCCTCCCTCTCTCTCTCTTTATAAAGAGAGAGGGACAGGGGGAGAGAGAGAGAAAGAGAGAAACAGTTTTATTTAGTTTTTCATGTGACTTTCATTGCTCCAAGACATTGTTATGTATGTGGTGCTGGGGTTTGAACTCACATACTCGCACATGCCGGGGCAAGTGCTGTAACCACTGAGCCGCCTCTCCAGCCCCCCTCTCTTTCTTAAATGTAAAACCGCTAGCATACTGATTTCATAGCACATTTAAAGGATCATGATCAAGTGGAATTTATTTTATCCCAGGAATGAAAAGGTTGTTCAACATATGAAAATATAAATGTGATACTCTGTATTAATTAGGATGAAGGATAAAAACCACAAATCATTTATAGATACAGAAAAAGCACTTGAAAACATTCAACATTCCCTCATAATAAAAACTCTCAACAAATTAGGCACAGAAGGGCCATGCATGACAATCTCACAACTGTCATTACGCTCAGTGGTGAAAAGTTGAAATCCTTTAAAAGCAAGACAAGAATACCCACTCTCTCCATTTCTATTCAACATAATGTGGCAGTGCTGGCTAGAGCTGATAGGTAAGAGAAAGAAATAAAAGGCATCCAAATTGGAAACAAAGAAGTGAAATTGTCCCTGTTTACCCATGCATGATCACATGTGAAGAAAACTCTAAGGAGTCTGAAAAAAATTTGTTAAAACTAAAAAGCAAATTCAGTTAAGCTTCAGGATGTACAATCAACATACAAAAATCAATAGCATTTCTAATCACTAACAGACTATCTGAAAAAGAAATCAGAAAACCATCCTATTTACAATAAGTTACAAACAAAAGAAGGAGTAAATTTAACAAAGAAATAAAAGATCTATAACTGAAAACTGTAAAACATTAATGAAAGAAATCAAAGGAGACACAAATAGAAAGTATCTAACATTCATGGATTGGAAGAACTGATCCTGTCAAAATTTTCATATTATCCAAAGTGATCTTTAAATTCAATGAAATCCCTATCAAAATTCTAATGACGGGGTTGGGGATTTAGCTCAGTGGCAGAGTCCTTGCCTAGCACACGCAAGGCCCTGAGTTTGGTCCTCAGCCCTGAAAAAAATAAAATAAAATAAAATAAAAAATTCTAATGACATTAAAAAAAGAAATGAAAACTAACAATCATAAAATTCACATGGAATCAAAAAAGAACCTGGATAGATTGACCAAAAAGGATGAAACTAAGGCATTATACAACCTGACTTTAAAAAAATGTTACAAAGCTATAATAATCAAAACAGCATGGTGTCTGCATAAAAACAGACACAGGATGATGAAACAAAACAGAGAGCCCATTTATGGGCAAATTGTTATTATTATGGTTTTTTGGTGGTGCTGGGGATTGAACTTGGGTGTTCTACCACTGAGCTATATTCCCAACCTTCTTTTGATTTGATCTTGAGACAGAGACTCAATGAGTTGCCCAGCTGTCCCCAGATTTGTGACTCATCTTCCCAGGTCTCTGAGATTATGAGTGTATGCCACATGCCCAGTTAGATAACTGATTCTTGACAAAAGTGCCAAGAACACAAAATGGGAAGAGGACAGTATCCTCAATAAAAGGTGTTAGAAAACAATACCCACAAGCAGATGAATGAAATTAAACCCTTATTTCATACACAACGGCCAATCCAAAGTGAATTAAAAACCTAAAAAAGGAAACTATTAAACTACTAGAAGGAGACATAACAGGAGAGCTACTGAACAGCAAAGTAAACAACAGAGTAAAGAGACAACCTATAGAATTTGAGAAAATATTTTTGCAGCATACATCTGATAAGTGATTAATATCCAAAATGTATAATGAACTCGAATAACTCAACAGCAAGAAAATAGATAACCAATTTAAATTCAAATTACAATTCACACTAGAGTGAATGTACATATACAAAATGGAATATTATTCAGTTTTTAAAAAAGATCTTACTATTTGTGACAACACTCAGGAAGCTAGAGGACATGATGTTTTAAGTAAACCATGCATAGAAAGATAAATTTCAGATGATCTCACTTTTATGTGGACACTAAAAAAGTTGAACAAAGATAGATTAAGGATGTTGGTTATCAGGAGCTGGAGAGGGGGAGGGAGTTGGGGAGATGTTGGGAAAAGATCATAACATTTCAGTGGGGTAGTAAGAATAAGTTAAACAGATCCATTGTGTGATATGATATGGTGACTGCAATTAATAATAATTTATTGTATTCTTGAAAATCACTAAAAGTAGTTCTAACCACAAAAATTTAGAAGTATGGGAGGTAATAAACTTGTTAATTAGCTCAATTTAGCCATTTCATAATGTGTATGTAATTAAAAAATCATGGGGCAGGAGCGGTGGCTCAGTGATTATGGCGCTTTCCTGGCATGCACGAGTACACAGGTTCAAACCCCAGCACTATGTACACAATGAAGTGTCTGAGCAAAGAAAGACACATGAAAAACTAAGTAAAATTGATTCAGTTTCACTCTCTCCCTCTCTGTCTCTCTCTCTCTGCGTCCCTCTCACTGTTTTTTTTTAAATAATGTACAAATATGTAATTTTTGTTTGTCAATGTAAAAGAATTAATTATTTTAAAAAACTATAAATATGTCATTCTATTGTCTTCTGGTTTGCATAGTGTCTGATCAGAAATGTGTTCTACTATAATTCTTATGTAATTTTGTTCTCTTTGGCTACTTTTTGGATTTTCTCTTTTTTTTTTTTCAAAAGAGGGGTCAGAGAGAGAGAGAGAGAGAGAGAAGAAATCTTTATTTAGTTTTTCATGTGACTTTCATTCCTCAGACATTTCACTGTATACATGGTGCTGGGGTTTGAACTCATGTCCTCGCACTCCTCGCCAGGCAAGTGCCATAACCACTGAGCAACCACTCCAGGCCTTGGATTTTCTCTTTATCCCTGTTTTCCAGCAGTTCGATGTGTGCGTGCATACGGGTATATTTGCGTGCATACGGGTGTATTTGTGTACATATGAGTTTTATGTTTCCCTAAGTTTCTTAGGTTTGTGGAATGATGTTTTCATAATTTTGGAAAATTCTCAGCAATTGGAATCTTCAAATATTCCTTCTGCTCTAGTTTTCTTTATATTTGAGTTGTCCCACTGGGAGTCTCATTAGAAGTTTGTTACAAAGAATTTTTTGTTTTTTTGTTTTTTTTTTTCTAAAGAGAGAGTGACAGTGAGAGAGAGAGAGAGAATCGATTTTACTTAGTTTTTCATGTGGCTTTCATTGCTCCAACACTTTGTTGTATACGGGGTGCTGGGGTTTGAACTTGTGGCCTCAGGCATGCCAGGAAAGCGCTGGATCCTCAGAGCCACCACTCCAGCCCCTGATTGTTACAAAGTTTGATATTGATACACAGCTCATGGATGATCTCTTCTAATTTTTAACTTTTCTTGTCTTTATTTTCGACCTTGGTGATTTCTTCAAGGTCACTGGTTATTTTCTTGCCTTTGTAGAGTCTACCAATGAGCCTTCAAAATCATTCTTCATCTGGGTTACAGCACTACTTATTTCTAGCAGTTCATGTGACTGGTTCTCATAGCTTCCCTCTTAATGCTGACATTTCCCATCTATTTATGCACACTGACTTTTCCACTATAGCCTTCGACATGCAGCTGTGGCTATTTTACATTCCCTGTCTGATAGTTTTAGCATCTAGGCCATTGCTTTGCCTAGATGCACACAACAGGGTTGTGTTTTGCTTGCTCCTTTGTAGGAAGTTTTGATTGAAAGCTCCACATCTTGTATTTGAGCTGGAAAACAGACTTCTTTTGTTAGATTTTCAGTGTGGGGTGTCTACTGTGGGGTGTGGAGTTAATTAATCCAGAGTCAAGCTCAGTTTATGTGTTATTGCTGTTATGGTTACCACATAGCTTCAGTACAGTTTGTCAGAGAGTTTTTCTCAAGGTCTGCTCTCTGAGCTTTAGGTCTTCCCTTTGTGCCTGCACCTCAGAGAGGTAACTAACTATCCACGCGATTGTCCTTCCCTCAGGAGCAGATTGCTGTTGTTCCTCGCAGTCTGTGAGCCTGGTGGTGGGGCGTGGGGATTGGGTTCCTTGGTCAGTCTCAGTCTTTGGGGCTGCGTTACGGTGTCAGAGGGTTGGGGCCTCTCCAGTGGTAAGGAAACTGGGGCGAATCAGATCATCATCCCTCTTTGAAGGGCAGAAGAGTGTTGCTTTTGTTCTGACGCAGTGGGAGGGAACATCTGCCCTGATGGGGACAGAGTTTGTTACTTTCCTTTAGTGGCTTAATGATTTTACTTCTCAGGAGAGAAGGGACTAGATTGGACTTTGTGATTTTCAGAAGTGGTTAGTTTCCCTCCCCCAGGGCTGCACTTTCTCTGTTTCTTATCTCCAGAATTCCTTGTGAGTGATGAGTGTGATCCTTTGGGAAAATCCTGCAAGTGTACACAATTCCCCTTGGTGTCTATGGCTCCTAGAGATGATGTGCTTTTATATCTTTAGCAGGCCAGCAAACATTTTAATCTAGAGTGAAGTTTTCTAACCAGCTTGCATGGCATCTCATATCTCCCCAAGGAAGTGAGAGCTTATGGTCCATCTCTTCTTGGAAGTACCTGTCTTTCACTAGATTTTTGGGTTAGTTGTTTGTTGTCCAGCAAACTTAGCTCTCTGAAGCACTGAAGAGGTGACTTTCTAGATTGATCAGTTCTCTGTTATAACATTGAGAATAATACACTTTCTAGCTCTCTGTATCCTTAGTGAAAGTTTGTGCCCTACAAGATGGTGTTAACTCATCCCATCTCTACTGTTGGTTCCCTTTGTGTATTTTAAATTAATTCAATAAAATATGAGATTCAAGCATCTTAATTGATCTGTGAACCTCTCTGTTCCCTCACATCCATAAGAGTTTGCCTGGTAAAGTACTCCTAAGCTCCCGCTATGTAGCAGTGATTTCCCACACAGCGACTATTTGCTTGGTACTGGAGGGGCTCCTCTCTGATGAAATTGTTTCCTGAGAGCCAGGTTCTGCAGTGGAGCATTTTACTCAAGAGACTGTAGATATATTAAAGAGTGAAGATGCTTTCACACATAAATAATTTGTTATTAAGACAATTTGTAAAACACGCATATGTACAAGCAGGCATTAAAATAAATCACCTTTTCCCCAATTATATTTAATCATATATCTGCATCGAGTTTTCTGACTACAGTTCCTGAAATCAGAAAGCTTAAAAGGAGTTCAAGATTATTTTCATCCAAGTTCTTTTTCCTTTTCTGTTTTTTGTTTTTTTTTTAGATGGGGAGGGAGAAAGAAAGAGAGAATTCATTTTATTTATGTTTTCATCTGGCCTTTGTTTCCCCAACATTTAGTTGTATATGTGGTGCTGGAGTTCGAACCTGGGTCCTCACACATGCCAGGCAAGTGCTCCAACCGCTGAATCACTGCTCCAGCCTCAAGTTCCTTTTTTCTTGACGAGGAAACTAAAATCCAGATTGGTGGAAAGACATGTCCGAGGTTGCAGAGAGGTTGGATCTGAGATCTGCTCTCTGTTCCTCAAGTACCAGGATTCGGAGATTTAGAAAATGTTTCTAAAACAGAGACTGCTTCAGTGTGAAAATTACAAATACACACAGCTTGTTCTTTCACGCATTCTGAGTCAATTTTCATTTGGCTCTAAATTATTAAAAAAAACAACTTGCCAGGGATGTAACTCAGTAGTCGAGTTTTGCCTGGCGTGTGTGAGGCCCTGTGTTCAATCCCCAGTACCAGGAAAGAAAGAGAGAGAGAGGGAGAGGGAGGGAGAAAGGAAGGGGAAAGATGACTACTATGGTCAACATGTATCATCTCAGAACAAGAGGAGGATGGCTCCACTTATAGCTGCTGACTGCTTATCCTCAGGCTTACGGATATGATTGCAAAGTGGCTGTTACAGCCCAAGACACTATATCCTCGCACACTTGTTCAAGGCAGTCTGAGGACACAGGTCTCCTTGCTTTCTCTGAAGTAAAATTCTTTTTTTTTTTTTTTTTTTTTTTTATTAAAGAGAGAGGGACAGTGAGAGAGACAGAGAAAGAGAGAAACAACTTTATTTAGTTTTTCACATGGCCTTGGTTGCTCCAACACTCAGTTGTGTACGTGGTGCTGGGGTTTGAACCCGGGTCCTTGTGCTTGCCAGGCAAGCACCGAAACCGCTGAGCCACCGCTCCAGCCCTCTGAAGTAAAATTCTAAGAACCCACACATCAAACTTTTTCTTGCATCTCAAAAGACTGGAAATGGGTCACATGCCCACTCGTAAACTAATCATTAGCACATGGTCTGTGGTTACTATCTTTGGTTTAGAGTCTAAAACAAAACTGTAAATCTGTCGTGGTCTGGTCCTCGGGGTTAGAAGAGCGCATCTGTGCCATGCACTTGCTTCCTTGGGATTCTAGTCTAAAGATGAGGACAGGAAGAGGTATTGTGTGCAGTCAAGGGTGTGTGACTCAATAAGGGCCTATGAATCATTTTTTTTTTTTTTTGCTGTACTAGAAATAACCACAATTAAATAAAAGAGAAATAGTCAGATTCAGAAAAACTAATAACTATTCCACTAAATTTATGAACTGTTTCTAACTATTCCTTTGGAGATGGTATTTTACTGCAGTAAATGCTAGAAATTATATCTAGTTTCTTCAAACTGAATAGCATGAAGAGAAAAAAAATCAAGTGATAATTAAAGTTAAATTTACCTTTATGATATGCTTGCATTAGCTAACAAGCCTATCACGCCTCCAGATAAAGACTTGAATGAGAAGGTAAATTTAAGATGAAAGGACTGCTACTATTTTTAATATTAAAAGGGTCTTTTGTCAGATATTAGCTTAATAAACAGTGTTAAGGAACAGTCTCATTTATTCTAGATGTGTTGATTCTCACAACTTCAAATAAAAGTAAGACATGAGCAGGGTTATTAATACAGTTGGAGAAGAAGGGAAATACAGATCCCATAGGTAAAGGACAGAAATGGTGGAGGAATTTCTCCTTTCTCCACAGTGGGCTGCCTCTTCCAGGACTTCAGACATAGGCTATGTTATTGGTTATTGTCACATCTAGGTTTAGTGCTTTTTTTGTTTTGTTTTGTTTTTGTAAGACAGGTAGTGAGAGAGAGAAAGAGAAAATCTTTTTTTTTTTTTTTTAAAGAAAGAAGGGATTGCATTGAATCTTTATAGGGCTTTCAGTAAAATGGCCATTTTGATTATATTGATTCTGCCTAACCAAGACATTTACCATATCTAGACTATGGAACCAACCCAGAAGACCCTCATTGGACAAGTGGATTCAAAAACTGTGGTACATACACACAATGGAGTTCTATTCTGCTATTAGAACGATATCATGGCATTTGCAGCCAAATGGATGGAGATGGAAAAAATTATGCTGAGTGAAATATCCCAAACTCAGAGACTCAAGGGCAGAATGTTTTCTCTCATATGTGGAAACTAGAATAAAATCAGAAACAGACTGAAAGTTGGCTAAGCTAATAATAACCTCAACATGAGTGAATTTCTTACACGATCAAGGGGAACCTTGCCTAGGATGCTGGGGGTGAAGGGAGGGTAGCAGGGAGCAGTGGAGGGGATTGGAGGGATATCAAAGCTGCTGCAGGGAGGGAGTATGGGGTTATCAACACAGTGGGGAAACTTCAACTTCCATGAGAAACCCAACTAACATGGGGATTAAGTAGGGGGAAACATGGAATCAAGGGGAACCCAAAGGGGGGAGACCACGGAATGGCATCAGCCTTGGCTTGCTCTGGCATTAGGCATTTGTTCATGATTGTATGACAACGATTCCCTCCTAAATGTAAGACTGTCTTGAACAAATTAAAAAATAAAATAAAAAAATAAAGAAAGGGGACAATGAGAGGGAGAGATAGAGACAAACAATTTTTAAAATTTAGTTTTCATGTGACTTTTATTCCTCTGACACTTTTTTGTGAATGTGGTGCTGGGGTTCGAATTTGCATGCTTGCGCTTGCTAGGCAAGAGCAGCAACCCCCCAGCCACCGTTCCAGCCCCCAAGTGAGAATCAATTTTTATTTAGTTTTTCATGTGGCTTTCATTGCTTTGACACTTCATTACATCTGTGGTGCTGGGGTTCAAACCCACGTCCTCATGCATACCATGCCATGCAAGAGCTGTAACTGCTGAGCCACTGCTCCAGCCCCCTAGGTTTAGTTTTGACCCCTCTATCTACTCCTTGTGACCTTGACTTTATATTCTCAGTTAGGAGATCCTTCCTGTACATTTTCATGAGCATCTGCCTCACTCATCCATTAGTATTTTTTCTTCTTTTTTTTCTTTGGTGGTGGGGATTGAACCCAGACCCTCAGACATACTAAATGCACACTCTACCACTGGACTATACCCCTATTCCACTATCACTTTGACTACTGGTGGATACATATAATTGTTCAGCTATATGTTTGCATTTCCATTATTAAGTTGGTTTCTAATGGAAAAGGGCTTCCATCATTTATCTTTTTATTCCCAGTGTTTAAAACAGAAATTGAAAGAAGACAAAGCTATTCAGCAAACGTTTGTAAGCTGCTCCATAAAAAATACCTAGCACGTAAGTTGCTATAAGGACCTTGTGAGATTTTTGTGCATGACAGGATATGGTAAACTGGAAAATGCCCCTAGATTTGGTTATTATTATTATGTGTGCAACTGGTCTTAGTAGAAGGCTGAGCTAGTAACCTGACTTCCGCTGATACCAAGGATTCCGTGAATAAGTCATCACAGTAGTCATCCCTGTCACACACTGAACGTATACACAGCACATGGCTGGCACAGTGCTTTGGGCTCCAGTTTCCTGATATGGAAGATTGTTCTTATAGCACATCTCCTTGTCCCCAAATTTGTGTTTTGTGCTCTGATCATCATATTCTGTACAAATCTTGTCAGCTCTCTCTTCCCTCTATGGGGTGAAGCCTGCTTTTGGGTTCCTACATGCTGCTAAGGGTCTGCTGTGGGTAGGACCAACCACTTTGAACAGGAGGCATAGCTCCGATAGTTACTTCTCCTTCGGTGTGTCATCAGTTATTCACCGAACTGTAGCTGTTGATATAAATTGATTGACAAATTGATCCTAAATTCATATTGAATTAGAATTCAGATGGGACCCAAAAATTCATAGGGACCCAGATTAACCAAAACAATTTTCAAAACTATAAATAAAATTGGAAAACTCACACTTCTCAATTACAAAACTTACTACAAGACTACCATAATCAAGACTGTCACATTGGCAACAGGCTAGACCTATAGATTGAAAAAAAAAAAATGAACAGAAAGAAATATTTCAAATAGAATAGAATTGAGTGTTGAGTGATAAGTCCTTTGTTTATGGTGAATTGATTTTTTTTTTTTAATGAGAATGCCAAGTCAATTCAGTGGGGGAAAGAATTGTCCTTGCAGACAGAATTGTATTGGGGCAACTGGATATCCTTTGCAAACGAATGAAGTTAGGCTGGGAGTGGTAGCCCATGCCTGCAATCCCAGCTACTCAGAAGGGAAGCAGGGGGGGATCACAAGTGCATTGCCAGCCTCCCCAATTTAGTGTGACCCTGTCTCAAAAGAAGAAATTAAAAGGGCTGGGGAAGGATGTAGTGCAATGGTAGACAGCCCCTAGGTTCAATCCCTGTAGCCTCCACCCCCCAAAAAGAGTGAAGGAAAAACAAATGACAGATTTGGAGAAAATATTTGTAAACAATTTATCTGCTAAACAATTTATATTCATAATATTCATAAGTCAACAATTAAAACACAAACAACCAAATTTTAAAAATCAGCAAAGGGACTGGGGATATGGTTCAGTGGCGGAACGCTTGCCTGGCACACATGAGGCCCTGGGTTCAAACTATAAAATATAAAATCAGCACAGGATGTGAATAGAGATTCTTTCACAGAAAATGTATGAATGGTTGTTAAGTATGTTCAATGGTATTCAACATCATTAATCTTTAGAGAAATTCGAACCAAAACACAATGCAAGATCACTTAATGCCCACTAGGATGGCTATCATTAAAAAAAAAAACAAATGATAATAAATGTTGGTGAGGGTATAGAGAAATGAGAACACTTAGACATTGCTGGTAGGTTTATAAAATGGTAACTCCATTTTGGAAAACATTTTGGTAGTTCCTTAAAATGTTAAACATAGATTTGTTATATGACACCACCATTCTATTCTAAGAGTATTAAAAATTAATTCCAGTTAAAAACTTCTACAAGAATGTTCACAGCAGCATTATTCATAATAGTCCAAAAGTAAAAACAATCCAAATATACATCAACTAATGAATGGGTAAACAAAATGTTGAAAATCTATGAAATGGAATATTATTTAGTAATAAAAAGAACAAATTACTACTACATCTATCAACATTATGTTAAGCGAAAGAAGCAAGTCACAAGAGGTTGCATATTTTTTATCTGATTTATATGAATTATCAAAATGCAGAGACACAAACCAGATTAGTGGTTGCCAAAAACTGGGGTATGAAGTGGATTTAAGCTAACTAAGAATTCGATTACTAAACTGGGCACAGAGATGCATGCCCGTAATCCCAGCAACCCAGGAGACAAGAGGATCACAAATTCAAGGTCAGTGTGGGCAATTTAGCGAGACCCTGACTCAAAAATAAAAAATAAAAAGGGCAACAGATGTAACTCAGTAAGCTAAAGTGTACAGAGCCTCTGTGTTCAATCCCCAGTAACACGATTTTAAAAAAAGAAAGAAAGAAAAAGAGAAAAAAGAGAAAAACATTTCATTACTAATTATTTGGCCAATTCTGTAAAATACTAAAACTTACTGAATTTCACACTTCAAAAAGGCAAATTTTGAGACATAGGAATTTTATGTCAATAAAGATGTTAGCAAAACAAATTAAGCCATAATTTCCTTTCACCCTGTGGGGCTTAGAATTTGTGCCTCCATAAGACTAGCTCTGAAGCAGTGTTGGTTTACAAGCCTTTGCTACTTGCCCAGACTTGGTTCTGAGGTTCTTCTATACTTTATTGACAAGCCTGAATCAGGATATTTTCATTCAATTTTATTTTGTTAATCAACAACAGTACTTTCAGACTCCTGAATAAAATACATTCTGTTAAGCTGCTGCAGTATATTTCAATCCATATCTAAATTGGTTTGTGTATTGTCTCAGTACTGGGGAATCAAATCCAGGGCTCTCTCCCATGGTAAGGTAAGCAGTCTACCACTGAGCCGAACCTCTAGCCCCTAACCATTTTGGCATATTGATTACATTTGGGGAATTTCTTTTTCTAAACAACTGAGGTCACTAGGTCAAATACCTAGAAAAATTAAGAGACTGACAGGCCATAGTGTTTGCATAAAAACCTAACCTGTTTTAAAATTTTTATTTTGATCATTAAAATTCTCTGCACACCGACACTTCATTACCATTCCTCCAAAGAAATCTCTCAAGAAACAGTATAAAATGGTGAAAAGAAACTTATCTTTACATGAAAGTCTTTCTTCAAGCTACTCCTTAAAATAAAATCGTGAATTTGCCCTCTTTCCCCAAACCATGTGCCCACCAGGAAACTTGGGGGCAAAGTATAATCATGTGAACTTCATTCTTGACACGTTCCTCTAGCCCACTGTTCAGCGACCCTTATTGCAACAACAGAGAATATAATCTCACAGTTTTTCTACTGAACAAATACAATTTGAGTCTGAAATGAATGACACTGCACATCATCAGGTATATGTGAGAAGGCCGTAACCTAAACAGTGAACCTATTTATAATGTACACTAGGCTCCTAATTTCTGTTTCGGTCTTCTGAGGCCTGTTGCTAAATCCCTTTCTACATTAAAAACACTAACCACACTTCCCACTTCTCTGGCAGACTGAAAAACAGTGGAGAATAAAAATTCTGCTTGGATATCGTGTCTTCAATGTACATACCGCACCCACACAATGATGGTCAGTAATGACTCAAGTATGGCACTAAATACCATCCCTTCCATGTGAATTGAATTAATTGATTTATTAGGTGCAAAATAGCCAGGTGGATTTAAGCTAATTAAGAATTTGATTACTAATTGCTATCAAGGGGGAAATTGAAAAAAATAAGGGATATACTTGTAGTACATACAAACTGCAGGCTGTCTCCTCCAGCAAGGAGAGTGTTGGGCCGGGGGCGTAGCTCAGTGGTTGAGTGCTTGTCTAGCATGTACAAGTAGACTCTGCAAGAAAAAAAAATAGAATAAATACATTTTAAAAAAGGAATACAGTACTAGTAACTATGGACTCCATATAGTAAAACACCCAAGTCTTTCTGGGTCCTTGAACGTTTCTAATAATATCCCCTCTCTTTAGCAGACATCTATAGAAAACCCAGGCAAAACAAAACAAAAAAGCAAGAATAGTTATCCAAGAAGAAAGACATATGAATAATAACAAGCCAGGTGACCTGCTACACTAATAAAAATATATATAATATTCCATTATGCTTTTCTATATCCATCTGTTTATGTATCCTATATATTCATCTATCCACAAATCTATCTAATCAAAGTTTGTTGAATATTTTATACACATTTTTATCCTGTGTATACATGATACTGTATTTTAAGGATGTCAAAACTGTTAATAAAGGATATCAGCGTTGGGCTCTGTGCAAAAGGAAAATCGCCATTTTGGACGTCATAATACTTCTCTTTCCTCCCTCTTCACATTTCGGGCGCTCTGAGCAAGGCAAGTTACGTGCCTGCGCCGGAGTGCTACTTTCTCTCTCTCTCTCTCTTTGCACCCCCCCCCCCGTCGGTGATAGATGACGTCACCAACATGCTAGTCCCTCATTGGCTGAAATGAGCTAGTTTTGCCACTTCACTATTGGTCCCTTAGCAGCCTGCTCTCACTATATCTATGGATGTGCGCGAGAAATAAAGCGGGAGAGAAGTTTCAAAGTGCCACCCGAGTGTGAGACTGAGTTCTTTTCTCCCCCGGCCGGGAAGGAAGGTCCCGCGTTCTGGCTGCCGGCACTCACCCACCTCGCCCCCGGTTCCCAGCCCTGTCCTGACTCGACCCCCAGGGAACGGCCCAGGTCCGGGTCGTTCCACCCGCTCCCCGCTCCGGGACGCTGCTGGGAGCCACATATCAGAATCAGTTTTTTCAAGCATTTACCTAACACACATTAGATGCTAAGCACTTCACATGGATAATTACCTTTAATCCTAGCAAAAACCTGCAGATGAAGAAACTAAAGTTTAGACATGTTAAGTAACTTTCCCAAGGGCATGAATCTGGCACCTGGTAGAACTGAAATTCATATACAAGCAGTCTTTCTCCAGTACTTTTGGGCTTAATGATTTCCCTATATTGGCTTTCCATAAATCTTTTAATGGTTATATTATATTTCAATGTTTGGATGTACTAAAACTGATGTAAACATTCCCCTATTCCTTTTATGTTATGAAGTAAATATTGCCAAAGTCAGCGTGTGTATATTTGTGTTTGTGTGAATATGTTTATATATACACACACAATTTTGTTCTGATTCTTTTTTTTTTTAAGAGAAAGGGATAGAGACAGAGAAAAAGAGAATCAATTTTATTTATTTTTTTCATTTGGCCTTTGTTTCTCCAATACTTAGTTGTCTACGTGGTGCTGGGCTTTCAAATCCGGGTCATCTCACATGCCAGGCAAGCACTGTAACCACTGAGCCACTGCTCTAGCCCCTTGTTCTGATTCATTCTTGTCCATCCATACATCTCCTTTGGAGAAATACTTATTTATATGTTTCACCCAATTTAAAATTGGCAAATTAACTTTTTATTATTGACTTGTAAAAGTTTTTTTTTATATTCCACATGTAAGTCCCATGTTGAATATATAATTTACAAATGTTTTCTCATTCTATGTATTATCTTTTCACATGTTTTTCCCTCCGTGGTGCTGAGATCAAATCCAGTGTTTCATGCATAGCAGGCAAGTTGTCTAACACTGAGCCATATTCCCCAGCCCCATAATCTTGATAGTGTCTTTTGAAGCATTTCTAGGATTTTTATAGTTTTGTGTCTTGTGGCTCTCTGATCCATTGGAGTTAATTGTTGCACATACTGTAGGTAGGAGGTCCAATTTCATTCCTTTACATATGATTATTTAGTTATCCCAGTATCATTTGTCAAAAAGACTCTCTCTATTGAATGGTTTTGGCATTCTTCTCTATAATCAAGCAACCCTAGGTACATGAATTTATTTCTCGGCTCTCCATTCTAGTCCATTGTTTTTTATGTTTATTATTATGCCAGTATTAGAGTCTTTATTAATACTTTATAGTACATTTTTTGTTTTCTTGAGTTTTTTTTGTTCATTTGTTTTTAGAGAGAGAGAGAATCAATTTTATTTATATTTTCATCTGTTTTTTTTTCTGACACTTAGTTGTATATGTGGTGCTGGGGTTTGAATTTGGTTTCTTGTACATGCCAAGCAAGTGTTCTACCACTGATCAACCACTCCAGCCCCTATAGTAAGTTTTAAGATGAAAAAAAAATGTGCCTACTCAAGGTGTATATATATATATATATGTAAAGTGAGAATCCTTCAACATTTTTCTTTTTCAAGATTGTTAGGCTATTCTGTATCTTTTAAATTTCCCTGTGAATTTCGGAGTCAGCTTGTTGATCTATGCAAAGAAGCCTGTTAATATGCTAGTAGATATTATTTTAAATTTTTTCATGTTTGGAAGAGTATTGCCATCTCAAGAAAATTAAGTTTCCTAATCTCTAAACATATGTAGACATTTTTTTCTTTTATTTTTTTAGAACATCCTATCATTTTGTCATTTTCAGAGTGTAAGTTTTACAATTTCTGGGTTAAATTTATTCTTAAATATTTTATTTTTTGATAATAATGTAAATGGAATTTTTTTCTTTATTTTGCTTTTAGATTATTGATTGCAAGTGTACAGAAATATAATTGTTTCCTGCAGCCTTGCTAAACTCTTATTAGTTCAATAATTTTTTTTTAAAAGAGAGATGGACAATGAGAGAGACAGAGAAAGAGAGAAACAACTTTATTTAGTTTTTCACATGGCCTTCGTTGCTCCAACACTTAGTTGGGTACTTGGTTCTGGGGTTTGAACCCGTGTCCTCGAGCTTGCCAGGCAAGCACCGAAACCACCGAGCCACCGCTCCAGCCCCAGTTCAATAATTTTTTAGAGGATTATTTTGGATTTTCTATATTCAAGGTCATGCCTACTGTAAATAGAGATGATTATCATTCTTTCTTTTCAAACTGTATAATTTCAAATTTCTTGTGTCATACTCTGGCTAGAACCTCCAGTACAATGTTTGAATTGACATGGCAAAAGTAGACATTCTTATATTTTTTCTGATGGAAAAACAACCAGTCTTTCACTGTTAGATATGGTATAAGTGAACATTTTTTATTTTTCATAGTTATCAAGTTAAGTTCCCTCCTCTTCCTAGTTTGTTGAGTGTTTTTATCATGAAAGGGTGCTAGGGTCTATGAAATGCTTTTTGGCATCTAATGAAATGATGATGTAGGTTTGTTTTTAATTTTACCAATATGATATATGACATTACTTTCAAACATCAAACCAACCTTGCATTCTTGCAATAAATTCAACTTGATCATGTTATGTAATTCTTTTTATATCTTCCTGGACGCAGTTTGCTAGTATTTTGTTTAAAAGTATTATGTCTCGGGGCTGGAGTGGTGGCTCAAGCGTTTCCGCGCTTGCCTGGCAAGCACAAGGACCCGGGTTCAAACCCCAGCACCACGTACACAACTGAGTGTTGGATCAACTAAGGCCACGTGAAAAACTAAAATAAAAGTTGTTTCTCTCTTAAAAAAAAAAAACGTATTATGTCTCTTAACAGATATTGTTCTGTTGTTTCCTTTCTCTGTAATGTCTTTCTCTGGTTGGGAGGTCTTTTTCTCCCCTTTCATTTTTGGAAAAGCTCCTAAAGAATTCTTATTAGTTTTTTTATTTGTAAAATTCATCTGTGAAGCCATCTGATTATTTCTACAGATTATATATCTGAAACTAGAATAATTGAGTGAAACATATAAATATTTGTAAAATCCTATATTATATATATTGTTAAATTACTTTCCTGAGGGGAAAGAAGATGTTGATTCATGTTTCCACCAGCAATACCTGAGCTATTACACAGTTTTTCTCACAATAGACTTTCGGTAAATGTATGTTAAATTGAATTTTTTTCATACTGGGGATTGAACCCAGGGGCACTTAACCACTGAGCCACATCCCCAGACTGTTTTTATTTTTTATTTTGAGACAGGGTCTTGCTAAGTTGCTGAGGCTGGCTTTTGAACTTGCAAACTTCCTCTCTCATCCTCTCAAGTTACTGGAGTTACAGGCATGCACCACCATGCCCATGATTCTTTTTTTTTTTTTTTTTTTTAAAGAGAGAAGGACTAAGAGAGAGACAGAGAGAATCAATTTTTATTGAGTTTTTCACATGGTTTTCATTGCTTTGAAACTTCGTTGTTGTGTAATGGTGCTGGGGTTTGAATCTGTGTACTTGCACACGCTGGGCAAGCTCCATAACTGCCAAGACACCACTCCAGATCCCCCCTACCCCGTGTCCATAAATTGAAATAAAAAAAATAGTTCGTTCTTCCTAATCCTGAAAAATGACATTCACTAGAATATCAATCAAATATTTTTGAAAAAAGTTTGTATCTCTTATTTAGAATAATGAAAAATTTGTGGGTTTTCTACATTGTTTTCAGGTCAGTCTCAACCAGAACAAACCTTATATTTTTTAGGTCCAGCATATTTTAGCATTCAGTGAATAATAATGACCCATCCAAGCCTACCACTTTTGTACTTCAAAAAGTCTTTTCACCTATGGAATAGCTCTTTTTGGGCATGAGCTAGCACCATTTGTTTTGCTGTTGTCATTAACAAAGAATCCCAAAGGATTTATGACTACAATCATTACAAATACTAATAAGCAATATTTGGAGGATTCTTATATCATGACTGTCATAAATAAAAAAGAATTCTTACTTTCATCCCAAACTTTCACGGGTATTCTGGATTCATTTTCTGTATGGATTAATTTATGCTCCTAGTACTATTTAATTTTAATCTTAATTGTATACTATGAATTTGATGATGAATTGAAACACTTGAAACACATATAAAATGTGGACCTTAATTATAAAATGTAGCAAATATGAGTTATGCATATTGTTTATATACCCAAGAGCTCATTCTCCTCTAATGTGCTCTATTGATTAAGGGAGGCTCCCCTCTTCATGAAAGGCCCTGGAACTTGTCACCCAATGTCCACCTAAGCACAAGGTCCATTTTAAACTGCTAGATCCAGGTCTGTGTGTTTCTTCTCTCATCTTTATTTTAGTGCTAGGAAAAATACCTCTTAATAAAGAAAGATATAGTCCATACAGGTTAATTCTAGTGAAGTTTATACAAGCAGGTAATCACTCTGGCTGCAAAAACTTATATTACTTAAAATGGCATTCCAGGCACTAGTCATGGTGAGTCTTGCTTCATTACATTTGAGCATCTTATTTTCCTTCTTTTATTGCCTTTCACTTTAGTGTTTAATGCCCGGCTGAGCTCACTTGTTTCTTTAGTTAAGAGCTCACTGGGTTTGCCTCTGATCTTATCTTTAGTGTCACCACCTTACCACCTCTTGCTGGTTGATTTAATATTCACAGTGACATTATCTCTGACTCTCTCATGAGTGAATTCACATCTAACCTAGAGTAAGATGCTGTGTGACTTACACAAGAAACATTGCCAGTTGAAGCAGTGGAAAAGGTTAAATTCTGGACATATGCTTCTAGTTCCTTACCCATCCCATCCTCTCTCTCTCTCTCTCTCTCTCTCTTTCTCTCTCTCTCTCTCTCTCTCTCACTGTTAAAGTCCCCTAGTTTTATAGGAATTTATTAAACATGTAGAATTTTCCCCCTAAACTTTATTATTCTCCAATCGTACATCTGAAAATAAAATCACTTCACGTTTAATTTCAAGTGTAGCTGTTTCTGGAGCCTGTGGCTTCCCTCTCGCATTCATCAAAGAGTTCACTAGGGATATGGGCCGACATCCCATGAAAGTTCCAAGCGCATTACAGATGTGCTTAGAGCCTGTATACTTCCCATTTCTTAACTAAGTTGTTTTGGTTGGAAGTAAGAGAAACTAACAGCTTAAGCAGTAAAGGGAATTTATTGGAAGGATGTGGGAGTATCTCAAAGAACCCTAAGGCAGCTGGCCCACCCAGGGACCAAATACAGAACCTGGAGAGCCACCAGGCCCTTACACAGGCAGACCTGCTCTGTGTTCCCACCTCTGCTTCTTTCTGTGCTGTTCTAGGTCAGCTGTGCCTGGTTGTCTGGTTACGTGGTAGAAGAGACTCACACAAAAGCTCCTGAAATGTATTCCATCTCTCTCCTATTTCCAGATTTCTGTGAAAATTATTAAGTGGGCCTAATTTGGATTAAGTGTTTCTTCCTGGTCCACTCATTTTTGACCAGTAATCCAGCTCCCTGTGGGTATGAATAAATGAGGGTGGTTCTCAATAAGAAAGGGTCACATGAACTAGACACATACCTATCTAGTTTGTTTACTGTACTATTTAGGTACCATTTCTTGAATTACAAAGAGGTACCATTTAGTAAACAATGAGCTATATCTGTTCTCCTTCAGAAATGTGTGTAAGGTCGAGGCTTCATTAGTATGATGGTGTTTGTTCTCTTAATTGCTTTTCATCTGTCATGTTCACACTTATCCATATGGCCTCTTGGGCTCATCCTTTTATTCATTTATATTCCCTTTCCAGATATAAGGGAAATCATAAATCATTTGCAAAATTTTCTGATTCATTCATTTCTGGATAGCGATAAGTAGAAGGAATGGAACTGCCCTAGTGAGATTCAGTTTCATGGTCTTCAAAGTTGATCTGGGTATTATCTCTCCAATAAGCATTCTTAATGTTCTCAATAATACCAGCTGTTGTGATTTCCTTACTAACAGGGTCTTTAGTGAATTGCACTCTCTGGCTTGTTATAGCACATCTGTGTGACAATGGAATTTTTTTCTATAACCATGAAACTGGGTTTGAATTTTGAGATAATGTGTCTGAAGATGTACCTGTTTAGAATCTGGTGCTAGCAAATTTTGTATCTAGAACAATATTCTGTATTCATTTATTGATTAATCTTTTAGTTATTGAGACCATAAAACGAAGATAATACTGTATGGACTTAAAAGAAGTGGAAAACTATTTCCCAAATGGTTTCAAATAAAATAGAAGAATCTTTAAGAATTTGAAAGATAAAAGATATAATTAAACTCAGTCACAGAGGTTAAGATGGGACAACTTCAAAGAGGCAGAGTTCAATGCCATCAGGAAAAGGTTCATGGCATTGTCAATTCAAGTGAGAGAAGGATAGAGAGAGAGACAGAATAAATTTTTACTGAGTTTTTCACATGGTTTTTGTTGCTCTGACACTTAGTTGTGTATGTGGGTGCTGGGGTTTGAACCCGTGTATTTGCACATGCCAGGCAAACGCTGTAACCGCCGAGCCACCGCTCCAGCCCCTCAAATGGACTTTTCTTAACTATTTCAACAGATATATTTTTGCTATCCATTTCCCCCACTTTTGGTACTGTCACATTTAACACTTCTGAAATACCAATTATTTATTCTTTCTATCAGTATGTAGATTACATTCATGGAGGTATGGTGAAGAAATAGGCTCAATGCTGTTATTTGCAGGGTCCAGGGCAAGAGGACAAACGGAGACCAATATAGCCTATGTCTAAATATTTGAAATTATAAATTAAGCTTGTAACCTTTTAAGTTAATGTTTTTATTTCAAATGTACCTTAAATTTAGAATGAAAACATTTAAATTTTATTATAATTTTCTCAAAATTAAACTACTTTCAGTTTTAGCTTTCATAGCTTTTGCCACATGGTATCTAGGCCTATTGATGTATATATGTAAGAATAACATAAATTATTTAAATTTACAAAGCTGTCTTCAAATGCCATGGTGCAAGTGTTGCAAATACGGTGGTGCATTTGTGGTTATCTCCAGAACTTTGTGGTACCGTGAAATTGAATTCAACAGGAAGTGAGTGTTGAGATGTTTGGCATTAATGGGAAAGGAGACTTCCTATGCAACAATCTATTGGATTCATGCTGTCTCAGAAGGGTGTGACAATTAATTTGCCTTTTCTCTTAAGCATTTTCATGTCTCAGTTCTTTTCCTTATTATGGAGCAGAACCTCTCTCTGAAGTCACAGTGGCATAGCCCTTAAACTCTCATGATATTTGGACATAGTCACCTTTTTATTCAAATAAAAGAGATGTGGGAGGCAGGCACAGTGGTGCATGTCTATAGTCCCAGCAACTCAGGAGACAGGAGAATTTCAAGTTCAAGTTCAGCCTTGGCAACAGAGTAAGATTCGGTATCAAATAAAAAGTTTGGGAATGTAGCTCAGTGGTAGAGCACCATGGGTTCAATTTACAACACTCAACTTACAAGCTCAGTGGTAGCCATCAGCTAGCAACACATTTCGATACCATGAGTCTCACCACTTTTTAGAGCAATAGCTGTTGAAGGACTATCCTCCTAGGAATTCTCTTAATCATATTAAGACAGAAAAATAAATTATTTGGACACTTTAACTCATTTCTCAAATTCGAAACTTTCCTGCCAGGCCCAGACATCAGACAGCATCGGCTCCTGGTCCACATCTGACTTTGACTTAGGCTGATGTAGTTAGTGATGCTGAAAGCATGCTGCAAGGGCCTCAGAAGAGCCTGTCTGAAAGGTGCCACATAAGCGCACCGTGCTCTGCATATGTAAGCGTGGAGCTGCTCAGTGGTTTCCCTGCAGGGACAACAGTATTGTTTTTAATTGTCTATTTTAATAGGCCTGAATAAAATACTTTTCTGTTTTATTTGATCTGCATTCCCTAGTGGGATTTCTCCCTGCCTTCTGTTTACCGCTGTGACAGTTTCTTAGTAGACATTTAGTTCTTTCGACAGAGCCTCTTGATTATCAATGGCAGTGACTGTTTCTCCATCTACTGACATTCAATCCTAGTGGTCCTTGACCTACGGGATCATTTGCAAAAATTGGCTGAGTTTTAGGAATTTGGGATGAATGAAAGAAATGCCATGAAACAGCAAACAACAACAATGAAATGAAGCATTGGTTTGGTTTAATTGGCTAAACTAATCTGGATTGATTTTTTTTTCAGATGTTCCAAGCAGTGATCATAGGCATCCAGGATTAACCCTAGTTTAACCACCCTCAGCCTTCTCTATGTGGATACTTGAACAGATGTAAGGCCATGTTAGAATAACCTTCTAGTTGGATGATTTTCTTCTAGAAGCCTTTAATTGACAGAGCATGATGTGATGAAATACAATCAGGAACAGAGGGCAAAAAATGAATTTCAGTACTGGCTCTACCACTGATTGTCAAATCTTGCTGTTCCTCATCTGAAAACATAAGCAAGTTGGACTAAGGAACCTCCCTGCTCTGTGACTGGTGACAAAGCACACCTGGCTTGACGCATATGCTGTCCTGTATCTTCACAGCAGACCTAGAGGTCTGCTTTGTATCACTTTACATATTTGTAAAGGTCTATACTCCTTTACTTAAAGGTGGCTCCACTGAAGAATGATGCCCTGTGACTTATGTTTATCATTGGAACCTGGATAAGAAATGGGTAAGCTTTGCAAAATTCTTTGGAGGATTAACTGTATTTTCTGCATGCACATTGTTATTAAAGTGCTTTGCTGTTCACACAGGAGGACTCCTCTTGCACAGACAAAGCCAGACTGTGAAATCAGTGGAGTCCCTTGGGACTGGCCACTTTCTGCTACCTTTTCCTCCAGGCCTCAAGGTCCTTAAGCTGCTTTTCCCTACAGAAAGCTGGCCTAAAATCCACCACTCAGGCCTAAAATCCTCAATCTAGGCTGTGCTCCAAGATCCTCCAAATAAGTTGAATGGCAGCAGGTAAGCGTGTTCAACCTTCAGCCTGCTCCTCTACAGGGTTTTGGCAGTTCCAGGCACATGACCAGCCTTACCAATCTGAGCACCCAGATTCTCCTGGCCACAAAATTAGTTTAGTAATGGGCATATGCCCCCAAGGAGGGCAAATTGATTCTTCCTTGGCCTTCGCAGGCCTCTTTGGAAATAGATGCATCCTCTTCTCCTTGTGTTGGCAAGTGGAAGGAAAGAAGTGTAGAGTTGCCCTAGCGGCCCTTGCTGTCCTGTGGGATGCTGGCCTTACCCATGCTGTAACAGTCTTGTTTAATATAAAATGTCTTTCTCAGAAATGCGATGGGAAACTGACTTGGCTGTAGGGATTGGTGCAGCTTGGTTTTGCCCAAGGATCCTAGCCCCTTACCATCCTAGAGTTGAGTCCCCACCTACTTCTGTCCTACCTATGCACTCATTCATCCCACTGTCTCACCCTCAAGCCTAACAGGACTCCACATCGCTGTCCTCACACTGCAACGATACTTCCTGAAGCTGTGAATGCTTTTCTTATTGCTGTCAGGTTGGCAATTCCCTATTCATCCTTCAATCTAGATTTCATGTTGAACCCTATCCTTCTTTTGATTTCCAGACCACTTTCCCACCCACCCTCTGCCATCCATCCTGGAAGAGCTGACTCCTCCTCCACTCTGCCCCTTGCACACTGTGAAGCTGCTTTCAGAGCAGTGTTTTAAGATCTCCTGTTTTTGTTCATGTGTCTTTTTGTTACTACTGCTCCACTCCTTCAGGGCAGGTTCCTTGGCTTACTCATCTGTGGTTCTCAACTGTCCCATTCGGTATTTGAGACACTTATTTAGCTTTGTATTACGGAGACTACTTTCTAACCCCAACAAGAATGTAGTCTTGGAGGTCAGAGAGGAAGACTAATTCATTTTTACAGTCTTCACATCTACTTAATAATTGCAGAATAAACAAAGAACAATTCATGGACCTGGCCAGGTGAACCTAGGATTAATGGAAATAGACCCATTTGCGCAAACATAGTAACACCTATGGCTTACCTGGTATTGTCTTTGCCTCTTTGCTTCAAAGAGACTGATTCTGATCCCAGCTGTTCTCCTATGCTCTTTCCATCAATCCTCCATAGTCTTCCAAGTTAATAAAAGAAATACTTAAAATATAACAGGGATAGAGGAGGAAGTGTGAACAAACTCTGTCTTTAATCCTGCACTTTCTTCTGACTGCTGTTGGTTCATTTGGACTCTATGTTTCTTGGCATTCTTTGCTTCCTGGCCCCCTGCTCTGACATCCACAGCTTGACTCCGGTGTTCAACCTGGCCCTTTGATTGATGTCCTGGGTTAAGCCGCCCATCCCCCAACCAACAGTTTATGTCTTTCAGCATCACAGCACAGCCACACGGAAGAGGTGCCCTTTTCACAGTCCCCACAGTGGTCCTAAGGGGCACATTCACATTTGCTGAGTTCTTGCCTGATTCCCACCCGAAAGAGAGAGAGAGAGAGAGAGAGAGTAAAAAAAAAACAAAAACAAAAACAAAAACAAAAACAAAAACAAAAACATCCGTCAGAAGCATAATTTCCCATTGTGAGGCCTCAGCTTGTCAAAGTAACATTCTGACTTGGCATCACCTGAATTGGATTTTATGAGTTGGATGGAAGCATTGGTTTCACCTTGCATTGCTGGTGTAAGAGGGGTTAACTTTGTTAAACATATTGGTGTGTTGTATATATGTGACTCCTTAGAAATCATTTGCTAGCCTACTCATATTGAATTATTCATCTGGAGCACAGCTGAAGGGGTTAATTAAAAACAGCTGCATCCGATCATGCTCCTATATACTTCCCTCTTGGAGGGTGCAGGAAAGACAGCCAGATCCCAAAGTGGTGAACAGGGGGTGCGGGGGACAACAACGGAGGAGATGGGAGTGTTGCAAAAGCCAGGATGAGTGTGAGTAGAGACTTCATGCTCTGAGAATCAGTCTAAGCAAGGAATCAAACCGGTAATTTAAAGTGGTCTGTGGTTAAGTTTAAAACTTGTCCTACTATGGTATTAAACTGGAAGGACAGGTTGCCTTCCACAAAGTGTGATTAGTATATGAACTATGTTTTTCTATTTGAATTACTCTTTAAAAAAAATAACTTAGTATTCCTTATCTTAGCTGCATTTTATAGTTTATTTGAAAAAAATGAGTTTACTGAAATTAAAATTGTAAGCTTCATTCTTTATACTATCACTCCCACCCTCCCACTCCCTCTCCCCCGGTACTGGGGTTTGAACCCAGGGGTGTTCTACCTCTGAGCTACACCCACCAACCCTTTGTACTTATTAATTTTGAGTCAGGTGCTTGCTAAGTTAATGAAGCTGGCTTTCAACTTATCCTCCTGCCTCACTCAAGAGTTGCTGGGGTTACAGGCATACATCACCACACCTGGCACTTTCAAATTTTAATTATTTAATTTTTTATTTTAAAGAGAGGGACAGTGAGAGAGAGAAAGAGAGATTCAATTTTATTTAGTTTTTCATGTGGCCTTTGTTACTCGGACACTTCGTTGTGTACATGGTACTGGGTTGGAACCTGCATCCCCACGCATGTCAGGCAAGTGCTGAAACTGCTGAGCCACTGCTCCAGCCTTTAAATTAATTAATTTTAATTGTATTGTGTTAAGACCACTGAATAGGAGATATACCCTCTTAAATTTTGAGTATGTAATACAATATTGCTGACTCTCGGCCTCATGTCCTACAGAAGATCTCTAGAGCATGTTCATATTACTAAACGCTATTTCTGATAACTAGTAGTTCTGCATCCCTTTAGTCCGTGGTAATCATTCCAGTCTTTAGTTTCTGAATTTGACTACTTGATATCTCATAGAAATGAAATCATGCAGTACTTGTCTTTTCCTGGCTGGCTTATTTCACTTAACAAATGTCCTCCAGGTGCATCCATGTTGTCCCGTACTGCAGAATTTCCTTCTTTATTAAGGCTGAATAGTATTCCATTGTACATGTATGCTACCATTTCTTGTTTCCACATCTTAGTTACTGTGAATGGTGCTGCAAAAGACATGGAAAGTCCAACAGGCCTTCAAAACTCTGTGTTCAACTCCTCTGAAATTCTTTATGCCTTCCATGGTGGGATTGAGGGATTTTACAGTGGTTCTGTTTTTAATTTTTGAGGACCTTCTGTAGTGGCTGCACCATTCTGTATTCTCACCGACAGTGTGCAGGGATTTAATTTCTCCATGTCCTTGCCAAAACTTTTATATATCTAAAAGCTATATATGTGTGTATATATACATATATATATTAACCATAATCATAGGTATGAGGTGTTATCATGGTTTTTATTTATATTTCTATGATTATTACTAATGAAGATAATTTTTTCATATACCTGTTGGTCATTTATATGTCTTTGAGAATGTCTCTTCAAGCCCTTAATCCATTTTCTAATTAGATTATTAGTTCTTTCTTTCTTTGTCATTGAGCTTTATGTGCTATTATTTACCCCACATCAAATACGTGGCTTGCCTTTTCACTCTTTGATTGTTCTTCCGTCATTCAGAGGCTTTTAAATTTGATGTAAACCCATTTGTCTATTTTTGCTTTTGTTGGCTGTGCATTTTGTGTCACATCCATGAATCATTGCCAAGACCAATTTCATGAGGCTTTTTTTCTTGTGTTCTTCTAGGAGTTTTATGGTTTCGAGTCTCATGTTCGAGTCCTTAACCCATTTTGTGTTAATTTTTGTGCATGGATCCGATTGCATTGTTTTGCACGTGGATGTCCACTTTCCCCCAACTCTGCGGAGGAGGCTCTCCTCTTCCCATTGGGTATTCTTGGCATCCTTGTCAAACATTATTTGACTGTCTATGCATGGATATATTCCTGTGCCATTTTCTTATGCTTTTCAGTACAAACTATGTGTTTCTTAGTTCTATAAATGGAAAACAGTGAATTTAGTAATTGCAATAATTATGTGTATCATATCAGCATTTTTACCTTGATATTTCTGTTCTTCATCCGCAAAGCATTAAGTTCTTTTGCTTTTCTATAAGATCTAAACAGAGATGCCACATGTGGTTGTCTGTATAGTTTTCCCTTGACTTAAGCTTTCATGTCCACTGCTTCTTGCTCAGGAAAGCCAAGTCAGATTGCTCATGTAGATGTGATTACTGATTGAACCAAATCTTATCTCATTTATAGTCTGCCAGATGACCCATAAACTCATAGCACTTGGTCAGGAGAGGTTCCTTGTCTGTCAGATTTTGAACAAAAGAATATGTACAGTGTTCTCTAGTTTGGTATGAGAGAAGAATGGAGCATTCATACAAAAATAAGTAGAGAATCAGTGGTCCAGATAGAGTTGAAAGTTTGCCTTAATTATTTACAGGTTTCCTAATAGAAAATGACTCATTAAGTTGGTCTAAAGAAACATTTCTTATAATCAAGGGGGTTTTCTAGTTCCTTGTTATTCAGACTGTAGTCCACAGATTAGGAGCATTAGCGCCATCTGGAAGTTTATTAGAAATGCAGGGTCTCAGGTTAGGATGTGGTTCAGGATTAGAGTGCCTGCCTAGCATGCCTGAGACCCTTGCTTTGACCCCCAGCAGTATCTCAGCCCAACTCAAGATCTACTGAAACACAATCTGCATTTCAGCAAGGTCTCCAGATAATGTACAGAATGTATATATGTACGTTAAAGCTCCATTCTAGTACACCTAGTGTAGCAGACTTCTGTTATTTCTTGCTATCCATTCTCTCCTTTACAATAATAGACTCTTAGCTAGTTGAACTGGTAAGTTCCGAGCTCCACATTTATCTAGTTCCTTTCTACCTGGGTAAGACTACATTCTAGCCAATGTGATGCTTGGAGGGGTGAAGCAAACTACTTTTGAGTCTTGCCTTTAAAATGACTTGGTCTTGGGGCTGGAGCAGTGGCTGGATGGTCACAGTGCTTGCCCAACATGTATGAGTACACGGGTTCAAACCCCAGAACCCACGTACACACAACTAAGTGTCACAGCAATGAGAGCCATGTGAAAAACTCAATAAAAATTGCTTCTCTCTCTCTCTCTCTGTCTTCCTGTCCTTTTCTCTAAAAAAAAAAAAGACTTGGTCTTCCCCTTGGCTGTGAGCTAGGGAAAAGTGTGACAACCACTTTGGACCCATTAGAGGGAGTCACAGGTTGAGGACTACTTGCTAGAACGGGGCTGCCCATATATCTGGCGTGCTGCTGAAAGCATGCATCTCTCATTTCAGTTATTGTGAACTGAGATCTCTCTAGCTCAGCATTATGCTAACAAGAGTATTAACACAGCTACATGATCAAGTGGCTAGTCTCCTTAGAGTTAAATATTTATTTATTTATTTATTTTAAAGAGAGGGAGAGAAAGAATCAATTTTATGTATTTATTCATCTGGCTTTTTTTTTTCTCTGAAACTTAATTGTCTATATATTGCTGGGGTTTGAACCTGGGTCCTCATTCATGACAGACAAGCGTCCTAACCACGGAGCCACTGCTCCAGCTCCCAGAGTTAAACATTTAATTCAACTTGTTAGTAGTGCTGGGAACAGCATTTGGATCTTATGTTGCCTACATTAAAACGGGCATGAAATGATTAAAAAGAAAACCCCGAGTGGGGGTAGAAACACAGCTCAGAAATCAATGATAAAATAATTATTTTTTTGATTAATGAGCAAAGATTAACTGATATTAATTCTTACCTAGAGGTCGTTTCTTTCTCAGAAAAAGCTGGTCATCGAGAAATTTTTATCCAGTCAAGATTAGTTGAGTTTTCAGGACATTTTGAGATGTGTGTTCTGTGTAACACATTCTACAATTTATATTATTTCACCCCCTGGATTTATATAAATCCCCAACTATGCAAATCAGAATAGAACTAAAACTAAACATTTTCAATTTATGAAGTTTATTTTTAAAAATATGAACATTTAGCGATGTTACTTAGAGATTTCACAGTAATTCATGGCTGTACTGTGTTATAAAGAACCAAATCCATGTGGGATTTGGAGCAGTTTGAGACACAAAATTACTGAACCAAGATGACAAAACAAAAACCAATACCAAACCAGAGATGGAGATGTTTTCTTAATCATTCTTGGCTAAAAATTTTATTAATGCCTAGTGTAGTTGCAAGAAATACCAGTTACATAATATCAGATATATAATTATTGCATGTCTCAGTTGTGTTTTGTGGTGTTCGTATATTTACATTTTTTTTTTAAAGAGAGAAGGACAGTGAGAGAGAGACAGAGAGAATCAATATTTATTGAGTTTTTCACGTGGCTTTCATTGCTCTGACACTTAATTGTGTCTGTGGGTTGCTGAGGTTTGAACCGGTGTACTTGCACGTGCCGGGCAAGCACCATAACCACTGAGCCACTGCTCCAGCCCCAATTTACATTTTTTTTAAGCAAGAAAGAAAGAGTTAATTTTATTTTTTTCATCTGGTGTTTGTTTTTCCTCCACCTAGTTATGTATATGGTAGTGGTGATAAAACCCAGGTCCTCATGCATGCCAGGCAAATATTCTACTACTGAGCCATCTCTCAGCCCCTGTACATTTGCATTTTAGAATGCTGTCAAGGCTGGCAAAGTGGCATCTGTAATCCCAATGATTCAGTAGGCTGAGGCAGGAGGATCACAAGTTCAAAGCCAGCCTTGGCAACTTAGCGAGGCCCTGTCTCAAAATAATAAAAGGGCTGGGAGTGTGGCTCAATGGTTAATCACCCTGAGTTCAAAACCCCAGTACTGAAAGGAAAAAAAAAAAAAGAATGCTGTCAAGGTTCAGCAGACCCATTACAGTCTTACTGACTGAGGCTTATGCAAGTCTCAGTCCTCCATGGGATATAAAACTTGTTTCCACTTGAAGTGTCCATCAAAGGCAGAGCCAGATGATACTGAAAAGGAAATGGTAATGATAATTTACCTCCTTTTCAGGATCTTTTCTGAGGCTGAAGAGCCCATGAAACATCTTACCCCCTCTGAATTACCTGGCTTCCATCTTTATGAGCATTTCTCCGTTGGGGTTGGGTCACCTTCCAATTTAAAATGTCTCATTCTCATTGTGAAGGCTTCTTTGATAGTGCATTGAGCGCTGGGGGTAGAGGGAATAACTCATCTTTTCCTCTCTAGATAAGGTAATTTTATTGCCTCTTTTTCTAAGTTTGCAGGTATAAAGATGAGATCAGTTTATGGCTAAAACAGATTGAACATTATTTTTTATTCTTATCACTTTACACCCTTGTCTAAAATCAGATGCAGTCATTTATTATTGCTTTTATCTCTAATTTGAGGGTAATTTCTATCCTGTCTTTGGAATTGACAACTAAGACACTATAGTAACAACTAAATGCTGAATCATATGCCTCAGTTTATAAAATGCTTGTCATATACCTTCCCTTTGGATCCTTATAATTATCCTGAGAGACAAGTATTATTATTACTAACTCTTTATTATTATTATTATTATCCCTTTTTTATCAATTGAGTTCTCATATAGGTAATTTACCCAAGACACAGACCTAGAAATTAAAATTAGGATGGTTTATCTCAATCCCAAGTTTAATATGATCATGATTATTCCCATTATCATCACCATCATGAAAGTCATTATTCCTTACTCCTAAGAGGGTTGATTTTATCATCTTGTTTAATTCTTCAACAGTCCCTTAGTCCTTTGTCAAAACCCAATTCACTGTGTCTTAAATAAAAAGTGGATTTTTCTCATTTGAAAGCCCAGAAGCAGAACAGTTCTGGCATTGGTCAGTGACCCAGTGGTGTAATGGCTCTAGGTCATCTTTTTGTCTTCCATTTGTGATTGTGTAATGACCCCAAGGGCCTAGAGCATCATGCCATCCCATGATTGCACCCAAAAGTGGGAACTACAGTGAGACTTTTCTCCCCATCTTTCTCTGATGGTGGAAGCTCCCCAGTTGACTTTCCCATTCATCTCATCTCAGTCATGTACATCCAGGGACCAGATGCTGGGCCCACCTTGAGGAATAAAAGAATCTCTGCTTGGAAACTAAACATAACCCATGAAGGGTCTTGTTGCATGAAGATGCTCAGCCCAGTCTGAAATCCAGTCCCTGCTTGACAGTCCACATATCACCCTGTATGTCCCAGTTGTGTTGATCCAAAGGAAAGGGTAGTTCTTTGCAGTTTCTCTGCCAATTAGTTTGCATTTTTGTAAATCTTAGGGAGGCCCAGAACCAGCTAGGAGAGGCCTTGGCTTGCTATGGAGGAAGGCAGAGGTGGGCTTGGCAGGAGATGAGATAGGCCACTGGATATTATTAATAGTCCCCTTTTAAAGATGAGGAAAATGGGGGCTGGAGCGGTGGCTCAGCAGTTACGGCGCTTGCCTGGCATGCGCAAGTAGGAGAGTTCAAACCCCAGCCCCACATACACAACGAAGTCTCGGAGCAACGAAAGCCACGTGAAAAACTAAATAAAAATTGATTCTCTCTGTCTGTCTCTCTCACTGTCCCCTCTTTCTTTAAAAAAAAAAAAGATGAGGAAAATGAGTCTTAAAGAAATTAATCTGCCAAGATTACAAGCTTCTAACTCACAAAGTGGAATTTGAAATCAACTGTCTGACTCTGAGGCCCAGAGTCCATCACCAGTCCAACTGCTTTTCTTAAACAAGTCTAATATTAGCTTTGCAAGTTGACACAGACTCACAACATAAAAGCTACTAAAGTTGATTCTTGAAGGAACTAGATTCTTCACTAACAAAAAATGAAAAACTGATCAAGCTGCTGAAATGATGAGTTGTAGGGGCTTCCAAGATGTCATTAGTTAAGATAGAGCAAAAGATACTGAACATTATGCATATTGGGAAAAATTCTCTAAGGCTTTCGGCCTTTTCTGGCTTACATGGAGAATCATCCTGTCAGAAGAATTAGAAATTCTAACTCTAGGTACCAAATCTACTAACAATTTCCTTTGTGACAATCTATATTCACTCACCTCCATTTCTTCCTTAGGCTAATAATTTATGTCAGTTGGAGCTCTGTGTTTTATGAACCAAGGGTGAAATTATTAAATTTTATTGTTTGTGATTCCTTCCTTAAGTTATATTCCTATAATTGCAAACTTACTGCATTCCCTAACCTCTATTTTGGATTTATTACTAGCCTTCTTACTGCCTTTTTAGATCTCAGAAGTAAACTTCAAATATTTACAAATCTCAATTTCATGTTTTCCCTTTCATAAATCTATGGGCAAATTCAGTGCTGGAGACAGACAGTAATAAATCTGGATATTTATGTATTGTGCCAGCAGGCACTGCACAAACTTCCCTGCGTAGCTTGGTCAATGAACCTCAGTCTTGACCTGTAACACTGGTTCTAGTCTAATCCTGAGGCTCGTATTAACAGAATCATTATAAAACATCTGGTGATTTGTATATACAAAACCCTACCCACATTCCTTCAGCCATAATTTGTAATCAGACAAGTTTAGTGGGCACGTATGTTCTCCATGTTAACAGAGAAAGCTGCATCAATGGTGTTTATACCATTTTTTACACTTATCTTTAGATACAGGGATGGCCCATACTAGTTTTGAGGTTATGGTCAAACCTGCAAGTGATATGAAAAACTCTTATTTTTGAAAGTCTCTCATTCTAAGTCTATTTACAGTGCTTCAGAAAATAAAATACAAAAGTTTTGGAAGGAAGTGTCATGGAATTAAAAAAACAATTGTATAGTGGAGAAGTCCTTACTTAAACATAACACAAAATTCAGGCACAAATAAAAGGCTGCTAAATTTGATGACATAAAAATTTAATGTTGTCCTAGGTATGTAGCTCAGTGGTATTTGCACATGGCCCTGGGTTTGATCCCTAGAACATTAAAAAAAATTTTTTTGGAGCAGTGGCTCAGAAGTTATGGTGCTTGCCTGGCATGCGTGAGGATGTGGGTTTGAACCCCAGCACCATG
>PVKS010022261.1:0-33990 GCA_004027875.1 Aplodontia rufa | reverse complement strand
ACCCCAAAGCCAGCAGAGGACAAGAAATAATCAAGATCAGAGCTAAAAATCAATGAAATTGAAAACAAACAAAAAAACAATAAAAAGAAGTGATGAAACAAAGAGCTTGTATTTTGAAAAAATAAACAAGAGAGAGAGACCCCTAATGACTCTAATTAAAAGGAGAGAATGAATCAAATAATAAAATCTCCAATGAAAAAGGAGTGATCACCACTGACCCCACAGAAATCAAGCAAATTATAAGATCATATTTTGAAAACCTATACACCTGCAAACTTGATAATTTGGAACAAACATATACATTTCTTGACACAAACAACATCCCTAAATTGACACAGGATGATATCAAATTCCTAAACAACCTAATCACAGGCACTGAAATCCAAAATACAACTAAAAGTCTACCAAAAAAGAAAAGCCCAGGACCTGATGGCTTCTGCTCTGATTTTTACCACACTTTTGAGGAGGAACTAACATCTCTCCTTATTATTTCAAGAAATTTAAAAGGAGGGAATGCTCCCATCCACCTTTTATGAAGCAACCACAACTCTGATACCAAAACCCAAAAAGGATACATCAAAAAAGAAAACTACAGACCAATATCCCTGATAAACCTGGATGAAAAAATCCTTAATAAAGTCCTGCAAACCATATTCAAAAACTTATCAAGAAGATAATCCATCATGATCAAGTGGGCTTCATCCCAGGAATTCAGGGCTTGTTCAACATATGCAAAATAATTAACATAATTCACCACTTAAACCATATGATCATCTCAATGGATGCAGAAAAGGCCTTTGATAAAATCCAACACCATTTTATGCTCAAAACACTAGAGAAGATAGGGCTCAAAGGATCATTTCTAACTATATAAAGGCTAAATATGCTAAACCCTCAGTTAGTATAATAGTGAACAGAGAAAAGGTGAAAGCATTCCCACTAAAATTGGGAACAAGATAAAGCTGTCCACACTCACCAATTTTATTCAATATTTTTCCTGAGACGTAGCTGGAGCAATTAGGCAAGAGAAAAAAATCAAAGGGCTAAAAATAGAAAGAGTGGAAGTCAAACTCTCCCTTTTTGCTAACAACATGATCTTATATCTGGAAGACCAAAAAAACTCCATCAGGAAAATGCTTGAATTTATAAACAGATTTAGCAAAGTGCCAGGATACAAGATCAACACCCATAAATCAATAGCTTTCCTATACACTAATAATAATAGAACTGATGAAGAAATCAGTAAATCAGTCCTACTCATAATATCTTCAAAAAATGAAATAAAATACTTTGGAATTAACCTTACAAGGGAAATCAAAGATCTCTACAATGAAAATTATCAGTTATTAAAGAATGAAATCAAGGATGCCCTGAGAAGATAGAAAGATGTCCCATGATATCAGTTAGACAGAATTAATAAAATGGCCATTCTACCAAAAGCTTTATATAGATTTAATGCTATCCCTATTAAGATACCTATATTGCTCTTTACAGACCTAGAAAAAGCAATTCTCAAATTCATTTGTAACAATAAGAATCCTAGAATTGCCAAAACATTACTAAGCCAGAAAGATGAAATAGGTAGTTTTGTCATACCAGATGTAAAACTATAGTATAGAGCTATAGTGACAAAGACAGCATGGTTCTGGTATCAAGATAGGAAAGAAGACCAATGGAATAGAATAGAAGACCATGAAACAAACCCTCAAAATTTTAAATGCCTGATTTTTTACAAAGGGGAATAAAATATTACATGGAGGAGAGACAGTCTCTTTGAAAAATGGTACTGGACAAACTGGACAGCCACTTTCAGAAAGTTGAAATTAGACCCCTATCTTTCTCGTTACATGAGAATCAAATCAAAATGAATCAAAGAGCTAGGAATTAAGCCATCTACCTTGCAACTGATGGAAGACAAATTAGGTCCAACAATTTAGCATTTAAGAGTAGGCAAAGACTTTCTCAACATGTCTCCTAAAGTAAAGGAAACAAAGTAAAAAATCAGTAACTGGGATGCCATGAAGTTAAAAGCTTTTGTACCACCAAAGAAATAATCAAAAGAGTCAAGAGGTTTCCTACAGAAATAGAGAGAATCATGGGCTGTGATTCCTCTGACAGGGGCCTCATATCCAGAATCTAAAGTATCTTCAAAAACCCTCAACTACAAAAACACAAACAACTCAATTAATGAATGGGCCAAAGAACTAAAGAGAAACTTCTCAACAGAGGACATTGACCAAGCCAATGAATACATGAGAAAGTGCTCTAAATCAATAGTAATCAGAGAAATGCAAATGAAAACTACATTAAGATATCACCTTACACCAGTCAGAATGGCAAAAATGAAGAAAATAAGCAATAATAGATGCTGGAAGGGTTGTGGAGAGGTAGGCACACTAACAGACTGTTGGTGGAGCTGCAGACTGGTATAGCCCCTCTGGAAAGCAGTGTGGAGAATCCTCAGAAAACTAGGGATGAACCCACCATATGATCCTGCTATTCCTCTCTTTGGTATTTTTCCAGGGGATTTAGAATTAGCACATTATAGTGACACAGCAATATCTTTGTTCATTGCATCTCAGTTTACAATAGCTAAATTATGACATCAACCCAGATGTCCCTCACTGGATGAATGGATCAAAAAGCTGTGGTACATATATTCCCTGGAATATATTGCAGCCTTTGAAGGAAAATGGATGGCTATGGAAGAAATAATGCTGAGTGAAATCAGCATAACCCAGAGAACCAAGGGTTGAATGTCTTCGCTCATCTGTGGAGGCTGGGACTAGACCCTGGCCATTGAGAAAGGAGATCTAGTATCATGTTTTAAATCTGGATAAAGTGTAATGGCATACAACCTAATACATTTTTAGAGATGTTTTGGGAAAGGGAGGTGAGGGATAAGGGTGGGTAATTTGGGGGTACTCTTCTGGGTAAATCTAATTTTCAGAATCTATGTATATATTATATTATTTCATTAGAAGCTTGTGTGATTGTTCAATAGAGAAATTTCTGAATAAAAAATATAGGAATCAGGGGCTGGAGCGGTGGCTCAGCGGTTTTGGCGCTTGCCTGGCAAGAACGAGGACCAAGGTTCAAACCCCAACACCACGTACACAACTGAGTGTTGGAGCAACTAAGGCCATGTGAAAAACTAAATAAAGTTGTTTCTCTCTTTCTCCGTCTCTCTCACTGTCCCTCTTTCTTTACAAAAAAATTAGGAATCAGAAGAGAGGCAAGAGATTGAGGGATAAGAGGAGGGAAATAGAGGGGTTTGGGGAGGTGAGGAGATATTGACCAAATTGTATTGCTGTATTGTGTGTATCTATGAATATGTGACAACAAATGTCATCATTATGTACAACTATAATGCACTAATAAAAAAAGAAATTACAAAAAGAAAAAAAATTATAACCCAAGGTTACTAACCAAGGAGTAGTTGCAAACTGGATTATATTACCCTTAGTCTGTCTGCAAATATGTTTGATTTCTTCTTTCCTTTCTTCCTCCTTATCCCTCCCTACTTTCCTGGAGAATACATAACAACAATAAAGGTTGTTTTGAAAAAATAGGTTTTTTTTTTCAAAAATAAAAATAAGAGTTTGGAATTAAAAAGAGGGGTGAGGGGGGTAAAATGGACCTAGTAGATTATACATCACACTCTTTCAAGTTTGACAGAAAGGACATACATCTTACAATTCCCCCCTCTTATATGATACACATATACTCTTTTCTTCACACTCAGATATTAATTTTTGGCAATTATCTTTAACTACATCAGATACAGGAGGCCTGATTTGGCCTATAGCTGAAAGTTGTTTAGTAATAGAAGTCAATCTCTGAACAATGTCCTATATATATCTAGTCAGGGTTATAGCCCTGGATGCTATAATAAAAAAAGTATAATTATTTCTTTCCACATTATTTCATCAGTAAAACTTAGCTTCTTGGTAATTTCCCTTACATAATTCCTGATGGTTATCCTCAGTATAATCCATTATCATGAACCACCAAAGGGAAATTCATTCAAAAGTGGTTGAGTTTTATTGACTTATGGGGATCCAATGATCCATGGAAAGAGAGATTCTCTTTGTCAGAGCACTTTGATTTGATCTAGGAAATGTCAGGGTGGAAGGGATAGCCAATTAAACCAAAGTACAGGTTCCATTCCAATTGGCAGGTAAAGTCTTAAGCAAGACCCCCCCCCACACACACAATATCATTAGATACCAGCTCAGGTTATAGCAAGCACTGCTTGATTCGATACCTCCTCAAATGATCAGCCTTCCTGGCACCCAGATACATTTCCCAAGAAAGCAAATTGCTTCCCCCACCTAGAGAGGCATGAGGTGAAATTAGTTCTGAGGTAAAGGTGTTGTGATATTTGGGGGCTCTTGTTTTTGGCCCTCCGTTTCTGGGAACAGCAATGATAGGGTTTTACAAGAGTTATTTTCCCAGGGCATCTTTTTCTAAAAGAGGGATTTCGTGCAACCCATGCCCATTGTCTCTGAGGTCCAGTCAAGAGGGAATGGGACTACTTGAGCAATCTGCCCTTTTGTTGCACAAGTGTAAAAGTTGCTTTTATTGGGTGTGATAACAGAATGTTTAATCTTTTTCACCTGGGCATTTGCCTCATTATATCCATTTTCTATCTAAAGAGTTTTTTTTTTTTGTAAATCTTTTGTCTCCAAGACAATCTTGGTAATGCCATTATTAAGTTCACAAAGATTAACTTCTCCTTAGTATTCTGGACAATGATATTCATTTGTCCCAGACAAGTGTTCTTGGTTATGTAAATTCTTACAAGGCAGCACCTGGTGAACACTAGACTTCACAATCAGATGAAGATAGTCTGAGCTATATCAATAATCAGTTTACAAGATGTAATTCCTAATATCATCATAAGCATTATTAAAGTCCTTTTATAGTCAGTTTGGTGGAGTCTAGATGTTGGAATGAGATTGCCTTTCACAATTGGAATTTGAGACCCCTTTAACTTGTGTGTAGTGAGTCCAACCTCATTCAGTCTTCCTGAGAGCTGTCTCAGTGGTGAGCAGGACTTAAGGCCCTTTCCAAGCAGGATCCAGCTTATTTTCCTATCAGACTCAGATCAGGACATGGTCCCCTGGCTGATGTAGGTGTGCAAGGAATTCCAGAGGTGATATCTGTGCCAGGAGGCCCTATAGTCTCAAACAGCTTAAGGTAGAAGAGAGACCTAATATATAATTTTAAGAAATGGATCCTTCATTTCAAAGGTGGGAAACCACATTGTTTGGCCTAAATATGGTAACCCATATAGCAATTCATATGGGGATAAGCTTTTGTCCTTTCAGGGAGCTGTTCTAATCCTTAGGAGAGCAATGGGGAGACACTTAGTCCAGGGGAGCTGTCTTTCCAACATCAGTTTAATAAACTGCCTCTTCAAAGTTTGATTCATTTTCTCCACCTTATCCAAGGTGGGGAGATGTGCAATTGAGTATGATATTTCCATTTTATGTCTAAGACATTCACAAATTCCTTAATAATACTTGCAGCAAAATGACTTCCACTATCTGAGTCTATGTTCTAATAAACCAAATCTAGGGATTATTAATTCCAATAAAATCTTAGTTACTTTAGCCCTGGGAAGGGAATAGCCTCTACCCAATTAGTTAGATGGTCTACTATCATTAGCAGATATTTTAAATGACCTATTTGAGGCATCTCATTATAGTCAATTTGGATGCTTTGGAAGGGTCTTTATAATCTAGGATTTCTCTCTCCTGGAGGTTGGTCCCTTAACGCTTATTTGTTAACCCTTTTACAGGTGATACAGCTTTCATTTACTTGTTTGGCTATTGTATATATTTCCATGCACTTGTATATTCTTAGTATATCATCGCACATGGCCCATGGGCCTTAATAACTTCCCTTATATAAATGGGGCATCATTTCTCTACAAGTAAGTAGAAGTTACTTTCCCTCAGGAGTCTTGGAAGCTCCCAATTTTATTAATTGTTTTTCTTCCTGTGGGCTGAATATTGGAGTAACTGAGGGAGGAGATAAAACAAGTGAGATGAAAAATAGAGACCTCTAATTGTAGGGCAGCCTTTTTAACAGCTTCCTCTGCTAGCCTATTGTGTTGGGCCTCTATGATGTGGCCCGTTGGTGCCCTGGCACATATATGATAGCTATTTCTTCAGGTAATAATAAACTTTCTAGAATTTGAATAGTTCTTTGTGTACTAAATCCCTTCCTCTACAATTTTTTTCTTCTTTTTTTCCTTCCTCTACTATTAATTTGTCCACATTCAGTCCAAATTTTTCCCAAAGTGTAGGCAACTCCAAGGGCATATTTGAAGTCTATGTAAATTGTTCCCTCATTTTCCTTTAGAAATTTTAGGGCTTGGTTTAGAGCAAATAGTTTACACATCTGAGGAGACCACCCATTGGGTAGCCTTCCTGATTCTATTATTTTTTATTGTACCCCATCTATTACAGAGTACCCATTATGCCTTTTCCCTTGAATAACATGGGAAGATGCATTTATAAAGATCTTAAGGCCTGTTGAGAAGGGGATTTTTTTAAAGTCTGGCCTGACCTTGGTTTGGTATGCTATTAGATCCATACAATAATATTCAGTAGAGTCAGAGGTTTTTTCCCCAATTAAGAATTCAGCCAGATTTAAACAGTTTTCAGTAGTGAGGGTTAAATTATCCCTTTCCAGGAGAATGGCCTCATACTTTAGAATTCTGGAGTCAATCATTTCCCCACCTTTTGGGGAAGAATAGTTTTGACTTGATGAGATGTGGTCACTATTAAGGCCCATCTAAAGCTTAATTTTTGACTTTATATTATCAAAAGGGCAATGATAGCCACTGATTGGATACATTCCAGTCATCCCTTGGAGACTGGTTCTAGGAGCTTACATAAATAGGTTGTTGGTTGTTTTTGTTCCTCATGGTCCTGGGTTAGAATTCCTGGAGCTGTTCCCTTATCTACATTAAGAAAAAAATAGAATGGTTTTTCAAGTGAGGGTAAAACTAACACAGGAGCCCTGATAAGGCCTTGTTTAAGAGTATGTAGTGATTGAATTTCTTCAGGCTTCCAAAGGATTGGGTCATGTTCTCCATCTAAAAGTTTAAGATATAGTTTTCTTAATAAGAGTCTATCCATAATCTATAGTGTCCCACCAGTCCTATGAATCTTTCAATTTTATAATTTTCTAATTATATTAGGCCAGATATTAGTTACAAAGCATAACTTTAACATTTTCTGCCATAAGGCATCATTAGTATTTAGCCCATAATACTATTTCATTTGTTCCTCTAATCTACTCAAAAATTCTGTTGGCCCATCATCTTTCCCTTGGCATACTTTAAAAGCTTTGACTAAATATTGGGACCAAGGGACTGCCTTTTTATTTCTTTTATAATTATGTCTATGAGGTCTCTCATGTCCCCTGTGTACCTCATTATTATTATTCCAGTGTGGCTCCTTAACTGGATATTTTACCTCAGTTGGTAGGGCTCCAGATCAAGCTAGGTGTTAGTGTTCTCAGGCCTACATTGCAGATAATCTAATAATTGCCCTTTCTTCTTTAGAGAATACAATACTTAAAATAGAGATGAGTTCAGACCAGGTATAGAGTTGAGGGCAGAGACATTGTTGTAATTATCTTTTCAATGTAGGTAGGGAAGGGTATGAAATTGAAGAAGGGATGGAAGTTGCTGCAGTCAGCTTCAGTTCCCTCTCACCCTTCATTAGAATATTCCTGGGGGCAGGAGATGGTTTTTGCCTCTCAGCTGAATTAGAATACCATCCATTTTAATTTTTTCTCTTCTGCTTCTCTGTTTTTATTCATCTTAAGAGGGAAGAGGACTTTAGGTCTTTTCTAACAGGGAGTAAATCTATTTCTTCCCAAGTGTTAGGGTCTTTATCAATTATATGTTTTATTAATAATAAGCATATCCAATACTTATGTGCCTCAAACTTTGGCCAGTATTTGACAAATTTAGGATAGGTTCTTGGATCCAAATAGAGCAACACTATTCCATCATCTTTGATTTTTTCCTTCATTTTTGTCTTAGGATTATCTTCCTTATTTTTTCACATGTAGCCTAAATGGCTGTATAAGGGAATTTCTGTATTTTTCCCTTGCTGGCATCCTGCTTTTCTAAAACAGAATTTCTATTTCCCATCTCATTTTCTCCCAGGGTATGATTTTTGGGTTTCTAAGTCCAAGAAAAATAACCTTATTATTTTTCTTTACCAGAGGTCTGTATATGACCCCCTTTGTTCCCTAAGGCATTACTTCTGTCATTGCCATACCCTCTGGTTGCTGGTGTTGCAGATTTGGAATACGCACATTAGTCCTGTGTCCCAGACATGTCTCAAACCCTTTCAGGTCAAACCTCATGGGATCTTTCAACAAGCAAGGCAGTATATATATCCTTTCTTCCCTTGAATTTAAAAAAAGTTCCTACCTTTGGCTCATGCATGAAATTATTTGTTTTCCATGGTTCTGACTGGGTTGTGTCCCCCTGCTTTGCCCATTTACCCTCAACCACCGATTCTGTTGACCTTGGGAGTCCTGGTCATTCTCAACCCTTGGGCCACTGTAATAAGATAGTGGGATATGTCTCCCCTTGAGAGAGGATCCCCATGATCCCTAGGTGACTTGTTGAGCCCCACACTGGGTGCCAAATTGTTATACATGAAATCAAACATGTGGTCGAGTGTAGGTGAGCAAGGCAGAAATTTTACTTCGGCCAAAGATTGAAAGAAAAATTTGCACCTAGCAAGGAAGAGAGGGATTTCTAATCCAAATCTGATGCAATACTGCCCTGCACCCTAATTGGAGGAGCTCAGGTGCACTGTCTGCACGTTTAGCTGTGATTAGGAGGCAGGTGCAAGAGGAAGTAGGTGGTAAATTGGAGAGAATGAGGGTGAGGTTCACCACACACATTGTGAGGGTAGTAGTGATTCCAAGTTCACTGGAAGAAGGTGGCTGGGTACCAGAAGGGGTCCTTGGAAAGAGGTGGGTGTGCACAGGTAGGGGAGTTACTATCTTCAAGGGGGGAGTGGGATAAAATTGGGGTAATTGATTATGCATCACAATGTTGGGGATGACCTCAACATGAGGCCCAACTGGCTTGTAAAAGATTTGGTGGTAAACAACTCTGTCCCAGTCAGCTTGTATCTTCCTTAGTACCAGATTGCCTGACCACATGACTAAGCTATTTGGCCACTCATTTGTTACAATTGGATAAATGTGTTTGCACTGTACCCCTATTGGTTGTTGTAATGGATAAATAAAGAGTAGTGACTAGTCAGGTTAGAAGCATAGAAGCATGGAAACATGGAAACAGGAGAAGCATAGAAGGGAGAAGCAGTGAAGAAGAAACAGCAGCAGCAGAAACAGCAGCAGGAGAGATGGCAGAGAGATCAGCTGTGGTAGAAGATGCAGGTATGTAGCCTCAGCCCCAGAAATAGGGACTCTAGTACAGGAGTAGAAATGGGGACTCTAAATGTGAATAGCCTTGACTCTAAAAAGGATGTTTTAAAGGCCTTCCCTCTAAAAGAGGGAAGGCGGGAAGCACTTGGAGGCCTTTAGCTATGGTAAAGGGAGAAATAAAGTGCTTGGAGAACTCAAGACCAGTGGGTCTGTTTTAATCTCAGTTAACTGTTGAATGAGAGTGGTCTGGTTCCTGCTGATTGGGAATGGACATCACAATCTTTCAAGTTTGACAGAAAAGACATACATCTTACAAGAGACACTTAAGAAGGGCCTACATTCTTGTACTTTTGGAGATAATCTAATGAGGACAGCTTTATGAAGCTGATAACACAGGCCCAAGAATAGCAGGAGACACTAATTACTGCAGAGTTTTCTCTTCATTTGGACACAAAGAAGGAAATTGGAATGATTCCATATAGATTTTTTTATTAAGCAATAATAACAATAACAAAAAACTTCCTGAGAATTTCACAAGGTATCATTTTTTCATTGTCTGGGTTAACTTTAACTCTGATTCAAGAGTGCACTGTGGTCTGCTAAAGATGTTTAGTTCTCCTTTACTATAGAGGAAATATGGCTGTTTCATTTTTGGGGTTTTGAGCTCGATTTTACAGGTGATTTCAACTATTATTTTGTGTACCTAAATATATTTTTCAGTCAAGTCTTATTTTTTCCAACTAGAATTTTTAATTATTTATTTACTACTGTCTTTATTCAAAATGTCATTTATTAAAAGAAAGGCTCTAAAATCTGTTTTTCCTGTTGATTTTTTCCTTGTGTACACCCATCCTATGTGTTTGTGTACATGTATGTTATATATTGTTCAACATGGTACCAAATTGGTTTATAAATGAGTGCTCATAAATGAAATTTTAAGAAACGAAAATGGATCCAAATGACTTTTAGTTCACATGACTTAAATGTTTAAAAAGACATTCAATCTAAATCATTTAAACAAAAGAGTAAAAATATATTTAAGATTTCAGCTCACATGTTTTTCTACGTGGTCAATCAATGGAATTTAGGTTTCTGTAAATGTTTAGAGTATAACATTCACTGTTTCTAGGATTTTTCTTCAGCACAAGAAGATGGCTTATATTTGTCTGGTATCCTGGTTTCATGGGTAAAATAAAGTTAATAATTAAAAATGAGTAAATTAGATTTAACGTAAAGGATATTAATCTCCATAAATGTGTTTATTGGAGAAGCCATCTGATGAATTTGCAAAGTCAAAATATTAAAACATCAACAATTAAGTAAATTTGAGTAACATTGAATTCTTAGTTTCTACAAGGTGACACATTTGGGTTTATTAAGTGTATTCTTATAAATTATATAAGGTAACATACATTTGGATTTATTTGATGTGCTTTTCTAGATTGGAAACTAAAAATATATAATTTAAGATTGCTTTTTTGGGGGTCTTCAGAAGCAAGTTTATTAAGAGTTAAAATTCTAACAGGTGTAATTTTATATGCAAAGAGTACAAAAGTTTTCAGATGTGTACCAATTAAAGTACTATAAATATCATAAAATATTTGACATTATTACTAGGAGTAATTAGAAAGACTCAGAAGTTTTATATGGGTTATTTCAAAATGTAAGTTTAAGAGAGCAAGAAAACAGGAAATAGATGTAAGAAACTCATAGGTATGGAAATTACTTTGATATGGATATTAGAATGAAAGAAATATTCCTGGATGAAGAAAGAAATGTTTCTGGATGAAGAAATATAGACTGTCTAAGTAAGTTGCCAAAGGTTTTTGGACAGTAGATCTCAAAAAACTGTATGTGATAAAATTAAATATAATTGGCACAATTTAAAATTATCTAAGGTTTCACTTAAATTCAAATATTAATGTACTATTATGAAACAGAAACTAATTCTATGTGTTGTAGTAACAAGTGTTTCTTAAAACATTGATTTGCTTTTATCAAGATAATTCCTAGTGATAAGTTTAATTCATTAGGAAAACTAAATCTTAAATGAATTATAATTTGAACCTTTAAAATTTGGACATTTAAAATGTTTCAAATGATTACTTCACAGCAGAAAATGAACAACTGTTTTTAGATTTTTATAACATAGCCAACTTAATTTTTTAAGGTTCAAGCCAGCATTTCACCAAGCTAGTTATTCCAAACTAAAGATGTTTACGAAGATGGTCTCCTTCATGTTTATATGGAAATAACAAATTTAATTAGGGATTTATTAATGCCATTTAATATATTATAGTTGGATAAGAATAACTTGACTCTTTACAGTAGGATAAAATTTAACTGAATTTTTGGAAGGTAATAAGGAGAACCTAATTTGTTTAAAGATTAGCAATGTGGAACATAAAAACATGTTGGTATCCTTTCTACGAAAAGGAGCCCTCTTAGCTTTTGTTTGATTTATGTTTCAGATATAAGGTTGGGTGTTATCTAATGCTTATGTTCAGTCAAGTAAACCCAACCATCTTTCTGGGAAACTCAGGGTGGTATTGAGAGAACACAGCATCATGGACTCTGAGTCCATAGAGGGCTACATAATTTCAAAGGACAACTTTATTACTCAGATGGCCCCAGACATTCAGAGGAAGTTATAAATTTGGCATAAGTCTCTGATCAGTCTTTAGATAACATCTCCTGGCTATCAACCTTTTATAAGAAAGATCAGGAGGGAAAAAATGGAAACATAGAGACTTGAAAAAGCTGAGGTGTTGGTTATGGCTGTGAAAGAAGTAAGCTTCTGGGATAATAAAGGAGATAAATGGAATGAGCCCCAAGACATATAAAGGACTTTACTCCATTGTGAAAAAGGGTTCCATTACTTGCAGGAATGCCCACAGGCCAAATGACCACCACCAAGGCCCTGACCTACCTGTCAAGGTTTTCACTGGAGGAATAAATGTCCCCAAGGGCACAGGCCCTCAAGTCCAGAGTTTCCCACACTGGCCTGACAAGGCCTGATGAGGAAAAGGTTACTTTAATGACTATCCTGACTCCTATCACCATGCATAAGCTACAGATATCCTTCTCAAAAGGGAGATAAAAGCTCAGTTTCCTTTTCAACACTGGTACTAGTCTTTCTATACTTGTCTCTTACCTGGATCCCTCTCCTCTAATGCCATGTTCATCCAGCGAAGCAGCAAGACAACAGCTGTAGTTCGTGTAGAAAGAAGTTCTTATTTTATTTCTTTCTTAGTGCAGTTATATAGTTACAAAATTCACCTACTTCCGCATACCCCAGAAGTTACATACAGGTTACAATTTACCAGACCACCTCGGCATGTGGCGGGGGGAGACTATTCCGAGCAAGATGCATATCAAGCATTAAAGAGTGCACACCTGGTTTTGGCGAAGGTCAGATAATCAATATCTTTTGATAATTAACCTTTCAGCCACCTTCCAGTAACTGACCTGCCTCATGGCACGTACACAGCCTCATGGCCTATATGCTTCCCACAATTCCCCATTTACTATTTAAAATGGACAAGGGTATACTGTGCCTGTCTTAGGTTGCCTGCAATCAAATATTTTCTTACCTATCATCGAATCGTGAAGTCTAAAACTCTCCACATTCTGTCTTAGGTTGATAAATATTTGTGCAAGTCGTACCCATCATTGACTACCAGTCCATCACTTGTTATGATGCATCTAGGGGTGTAGGAAAACATATAGTATGCATTGACCTGCAATGCACATGATGACAACACAGGCCAGGGCAAACATATTTCCCAAAAATAACTCCTTAAGCCAGGAAATATTGGGAAGCCATTAGGTCAGCCATCCAAAAAGACCTTCAGCTCTGGAATCTTGCATGATATGTTTTGTTAGAGATTTAAATTTGTCAGTCTCTTCAGAGATACTAAGGGAATTGTCAGAGAGATTGAAACAGCACATGTTCTTGACTGGCCGGCAGCCTTGGTGGTGTAAAAGTAGTAGATAATCAATGGCAGCTCTATTATCTAAAATACCTTGTCGTAACACACGCTGTTCTTCATTTAGAAGGGACAAAGCAGTAGAGGTATAGTTAATATTTTTGACATTGCACAAGCCAATTTTGTAACTATACCTATAAGCTCCTACTGCTAAAGCAGGAATACCCAACAAGGAGAAGGTCAAAGCATCTACTTCAGTTTTAGAAAGGAGATGCAAGTTATCATCACAATCTTCAGCCAAAGGGAGACCTCTTTTAACTCTAACAGCAGGATGATGGGGCAATATATCTGCAATTGAGGGTAAAAATATAGTCAAATTGCTAAGGCAGCAATGCATTCCGTCAGACAAATTAGCAGGTATATAATTAAAAGTATAATTACCACAGGAGAAAAACCACCCCTTTGGAAGAGAAATGTGTGCATTGCCAAACACAATTTGTTCAGTGTGGTTACATAAATGTCTTTTTCCTACAAGACACTTAAAAGTACAACTCTTATATTCAGCACATGTATCATTTTCAAATTACATTAGGAGTGATAAGCTGTCGAAAAGAGGAGCTTCCCCAATTGTAAGAGTCTGTGTAAGTAACTGTTTTGTTAATTTTGGAGAAAAAGGTAAGATTTCTAATATCATTGGAAGGGCAACACACAGGCAGCAAGCAGGATCCTAAAATAAGTCCCATATGGACATCTTGTCTGATGCAGATGTTATCCGTTTTGGCTATCTTGGCCAGTCGTATCCAGACATTGTCCTTTTGTTCCATCATTGTTGAGCTCTGTATCAGCAGACAGCAAAGGAGAAGAATCTGGAGTGTCTTCATCATTGCTCGGATCATGGCTAGCTTGAATCAGCCTTTCTGGTACCCAGATGGGTCCTTTAGCATTCTGCGGAAAAACACAAACAGAACCTCGGCTCCAGATCAATACAGGATCTGGACCTTTCTATTGACCAGTCAATATATCTTTCCACATGGCCCACATCTTGGGCTTGTGATGTGGATCAGCAAATCTATCAGTAGCTGATCTATTATTGGAATCTAAATTCAAAAATTTAATGTGAATAATACAGCAGATAATCTATCTTTGGGTGTTCAATAAGTCACTTGAGGAAGAAAGGAAACACAGTTAGTGCAGCTTTTGACGATGTGTGTGGCTTCTTCCTTAGATATAGCAAAGCGATGATGCAATGTAGAGGAGTTAACATGAAGTTGATTATGAAAATTAATAGCAGATTGCAGTGCAGAAAAGATATGGACATCACGCGTGGCGAGATCAGTAACATGATTGCCATGAGAAAGAGGACCAGGGAGACCAGAATGAGCACGACTGTGAGTGATATAAAAGGGATTTTCCTGTCCCAAATTAATTGCTGCAACTGTAGCAGATGCTGATGAATGGGAGAATTAACAGCAATGTGTCCAGCCAGCTTGAGACTCTGAACAGCATTAACTACATATATGCTATCTGAAAATAGGTTGAAGGGTTCAAAATGCCCTGTAAAAACTGCTAAAACTGTCAATAGTTCTGTTTGTTGAGCAGATTGGACTGAGAACAGAAAGGTTTGAGTGGATCCATTGGCTGTAATGGCTCCAGTGCCATCCTTAGATCCATCAGTAAATATTAAAGTGGCATCTTTTATGGGTATAGTCCTGGTGATTTTTGGAAAGACCACCGGATGCCTAGCCCAAAAATGTAATAAGGGATTAGAAGGGAGATGATTATCAAATTGAGCTTGAGTACTTGCTGAAACAATTGTCTAGCAATCTAGGGTAGAACAGAGATATTGTAGTTGTTCCATGCTATAAGGTGTAATTATCATATGGGGATGGTTATCAAACGTTGCCAGAGAAACCTTAAGTGCTTTCATGATAAAAGTAGCTTTAGCTTCTGGATATTGAGTAATGACCTTAAAAGGTGAAGCCGCACCATGCATCCAAAGGAGAGGGCCATGCTGCCAAAAAACACCTGTAGGCCTGTAATGCGTAGTTAAAACAAAAATTGCAAAGGCTTATTTAAATCAATGCGGTCGATGTGGGCAGATTCCATGGCTCTTTCTATTTGATACAAAACTTCTCATCCTTCAACAGTAAGAGAAAGAGTGGAGAGGGGATCAGAATCACCTTTTAAGATATTAAATAAGGGAGAAAGAGCAGAGGTAGGAATGTGAAGATAAGGTCTGATCTAGTTGATGTCACCGAGCAGCTTCTGAAAATCATTTAAAGTAGACAGATTTTCCTTACAAAGGTTAATTTTTGAAGGTTTGACTAATGTATTAGATATAGTAGATCCAAGAAATTGTTTAATATCAGTCAACTGAACCTTCTCAGGGGCTACAGTCAAGCCCCAGCATTTCAAAATGCTTAAAAGAGCAACATAACCCTTTTTAAAATAGGATCCTGAGAATGAGCAAGTAAAATATCATCCATGTAATGGTAAATTAGCAAATCTGGAAAAGTGTCTCAAATGGATTGAAGAGCCCGATCAATGTAGACCTGACACATAGTAGGACTATTTGCCATTCCTTGGGGGAGCACAGTACACTCATAACACTGATTAGGTGAAGCATTATTAACAGTAGGAAAGGAGAATGCAAAATATTTAGTATCAGCAGGGTAAAGAAGGATAGAAAAAAAGCAATCCTTAATATCTATAACAATAGTAGACCACCCCAATGGTAGAACAGTTAATACAAGTAATCCCAATTGAGTAGGACCCAATTGAGTAGGTTCCATAATGGAGTTGATGGCTCGTAGGTCATGCAATAGTCTCCATTTTCCAGTTTTCTTTTTGATCACAAAGATAGGTGTATTATAAGGTGAAGTAGAAGGTTGAATATGACCAAACTCTAGCTGTTCCTTAATAAGTTCCTGGGCTGCACAAAGTTTTTCTTTGGAGAGGGGCCACTGAGGAACCCAGATGGGGTGATTAGAAACACAGGTGATTTTTAAAATGTCAGTGGCCCCTATGACAAACCCAATCCTTTTTTATCCATCTGTGACTGGCCTAACTTAAGAGGAGCATAATCTCAAGGGAGTTTTCCTAGGGACTTCCCCTAGACATGACCCTGCTCCAACATCATACATTCAGCAGCCGTGTTACTGTAGAGAATGTCTGCAACTAACAATTCCCATGGCTTCCATTACATCTCTTCCCCATAAATTAACAGGAAGACTATCAAGTACATGAGGTTGAAATCTGCCTGTGTGCCCTTCATCATCTTTCCATGATAAAAGTTTTGCACTCTTATTAGGATTAGTGGCTATCCCTAACCCTCGGAGAGTGCTAGCTGCCATATCCAGTGGCTAATTCTGTGGCCAGTCTAGGCTCTTAATAATGCTTTGATCAGCTCCAGTATCTAAGAGACCCTGAAAGGGCCTACCCTTAATCATCAAAGAAACCATAGGTCTGTTTTTTAAATCCAAGGAGAGGAATGCTATATCCACTCCAATAGATCCCAAGCCTTTATCACCATGCTCTTTATCCTTAGCTGGATAGTTTTCATGAAGACTGGGTAAAATTAACAATTGAGCTATACAATCACTGGGTGAAATAGCGATTACTCCCCTAGGTGTTGCAGCAAGAATCTTTATCTCTCCAGTGAAATCAGCATCAACCACTCCAGGTACCATAGAGAGGCCCTTTAGGGCAGAAGAACTTCTGCCAAGAATTAGTCCCACAGTACCCTTGGGTAAAGTCCCTTGAACAGCAGTAGGAATGGGCTGTACTCCCATTTCTGGGGTCAAGATTGCTCTGGCGGAGGCACAGAGGTCCAATCCTGCACTTCCTGTGGTTTGTTGGATGGGGGAGTTAGGGGATAATGTGTTTGGGGTACCATCTGTATAGCCCCATATATTTGTGGGCCCTGGGACTGAGGGCCTTGCTTCCTGTTTTTTGACTCTAAAGGAGGCAAGAGATTTCCATCCTTATCTCTAGTAGAGAGACACTCACTAGTCCAATGATTGCCTTTAAAGCAACGGCGGCATGGCCCAGGGGCAGGTCCTCTGCTCTCCTTAGAAGGACAATTTTTTTGAATATATCCAGGCTGCCCACACTTATAACAATATTATTATTGTTTCCCCCAGAAGGAGTTTTCTTAAGGCCAGAATTAATAGCAGCCATAACCTGTCCCTGTATTACTGTTTCTTCTATGTCCTTACAGGCCTTAAGATATGAAGAAATGTCTCTATTTTTCCATGGTCTAATAGCCTCTTTACACCATTTATTAGCTTGTTCATGTGCCAGTTGCTTGACAAGAGGCATGGCCTGCTCCACATCCCCAAACACCCTACTAGCAACCTGTATTAGCCTATCCACAAAATCAGCATATGGTTCCTTAGTTCCTTGAATTACCTTAGAAAGCTGACCCTGCAAATTTCCCGACCCAGATAACGTTTTCCAAGCTTTATGGGCAACTGCTGAAACTTGTTGATAAATACCAGGGTGGTAGTTTATCTGCTGAGCTTGCCCTTCATATTGACCCATCCCCATGAGCATGCCTAGATTCCACTGAGGATTTCCCAAGGGAGCATTCCTGTGAGCCATCTCTAAATAAGCCTCCTGGAAGTCAACCTTCCAGGTTAAGTATTGCCCTCCTGACAAACATGCTTTAGCCAAATTAGTCCAATCAGTAGGTGTTAAATTTTGATTTCCAATAGATTCTAGTATAGACAAAGTAAATGCAGCTTGAACTCCATACGTCATAACCACTTCCTTTAATAGCTTAACATCCTTGAAAGGAAATATCTGGTGAAATCTCTGGTTTTGCTGATCCTCAAACACAGGATAAAACAAATTATCTGGCCTCTGTCTCAGCCCAGCATCATCTATTAAGTCAGAACTTTGCATTACTTGTCAAACATTGAACTGCTTACGTTTTTCATGACTAGGAGGCAGTAATTCCAAGAAAGGATTGCTAGAGGATAAAGGAGGTGGTGGAGGGGTAGGGGCAGATGGAAAAGAGGAATGATGTTTTAAGTCCAATTTATGCAATGCATCCTGAGATAACCTTTCTTCCTCATCTGATGCATAATCATCATTCCTTTCACTCTGTCCCTTTTGTGAAACCTCCTCCAACACCTGTTTAGCCTCCATAAGGGGCTCAACCATGTCTGCATTGGAAGACACCAAACAGTTACTAAACAAAGACCAAATGGCTAAAGTCCCAACTGGAAGAGGATTGGAAGCCTCAGCTTTTCTTAGATTCACTCCCAGATGCTCCCACTGAGGGACATTAAGTAATCCTTCCTCAATAAACCAACAAGCATGTTTTTCTATGGTTCTCACAAAACTTCACGCAGTTGCTGTTTTCAAAGGATTACCATTTCTTTTTAATAATTCTCTTAGAGAGTGTTCCATTCTCAAGCGAGAAACTTCTGACCCCATAATGATTAAAGACAGACAGGAATGTAGAAAGAAAAACAGAAAGAACAATAAAAGAAACATACAGACACACAACAAAAATGTTCCTCTAGAGCCTCGCTTGTAGCGACTCCTGTCAATGCAGGTTCCTGCTCTCAGGCAACACGTTATGAATCCCTGCTCTTAGGCAGAAACAAAACCTTTACTTACTGATTTTTTTGTCCATTTTAAAGGTTCCCTGTGCGGGCCACCATCTGCCGTGTTCGTCCAGCGAAGCAGCAAGACAACAGCTATAGTTCGTGTAGAAAGAAGTTCTTATTGTATTTCTTTCTTAGTGCAGTTATATAGTTACAAAATTCACCTACTTCCACATACCTCAGAAGTTACATACAGGTTACAATTTACCGGACCACCTCGGCATGTGGCGGGGGGAGACTATTCCGAGCAAGATGCATATCAAGCATTAAAGAGTGCACACCTGGTTTGGGTGAAGGTCAGATAATCAATCTCTCTTGATAATTAACCTTTCAGCCACCTTCCAGTAACTGACCTGCCTCATGGCATGTACACAGCTCATGGCCTATATGTTTCCCACACTCTAATACTTTAATAGTGCAGGGATGTCTGGAGGGCCCATGACTAGAAACTTGACTTTCCCACTAAGCTGTATATGGAACAGGATGATGTTTTCTCAGGCATTCCTGATAGGTTCAGAGTGTTCTACCCATTATTAGGGAGGAATTTTCTTTCAAAGATTTAGGATCCTATCAAGATAAATCAAGGGCCCCAGGGACCACTATAATTGCATCTACTAAAATGTGATGTAAACCCTAAAGTATGGGCTACTAAATGCAAAATTGGTAAGAAATAGTGCAGTTCAGTTAAAATAACCCTAAAGGATCCTTCTGTCTTTCCACCCAAGTGGCAATAACATGTCTATTTTAGGATTCCAAAAATCACATGGGGAATGGAACCTACCCCAGGACACTAAGGTAATTAATGAAGCAGATATTCCCCTCCACTTTAATTCTACACTCTCTCATCTGTGGTTCTAGCTACTGCTTGTTAGTTTACTGTGTTAGATGCCTTTTTCTGTATACTCCTAGGCTCTCAATTACAATACATGTTTGTCTTTGAGGAGTCAAATAATAGACCTGATTCTCCCACTCATAGACTCAAAGATAATTTTTATTCTGACATTAATTTTTGATATCCTATTTCAGTTCATTCATTCTAAGTTAAAATCTGTTGAACTCCTGATGATGATGACAATGGAGCCACCCACCAGCACTCCAGATGGCTTTTATCATGGATCCCTTAATTGACTTGAACATTTTAAGAACAAACCCCAAAGTGCTTGCCAATTCTCAGCCAGAAGTAGCCAAAGAACAATGATCATCATCCAATTTCCCATCTTCTACAGGAGTAAAAGTTTCTTTAATTAGAGTAGGGAATGAGACAAGTGAAAAAGTTAGGCAGTCATATTAGTTAGAATTTTTGAGTCAATCAAGGGAAAACTGGTTCTTTTTCTTTTAAGATCAATTTGACATTCCCAAATACTAGCAAGAAGGGTCTGGCAAGGTGGGTCCGGATGCAACACTTCCTTCTGCTCACCAAAGCATCACATTGTTTGTGTTGATGCCTGAGACACAAACCAAAGTCTGAACCCAACCAGAATTTCCCACATCCATGTCCTAGGTTTAGGGGAAGGGAGAGAATGGCCAATTGAAGGGTGAACTTCCTATAGAAAGGGCAAATCCAACTGCCTTTTGGTTCTGTACCCTTCTCCAACTCTGGCAGAAATCTGTTCTTTTCCCTATGCTTTGCTTTCTATTATTTTCTTAAAATAAAATCTATCTACTATGCTTGCCTCAGTGTCCCTCAGTTTCATTATTTGTCTCCAGAGGACACAAACCTGAATTCCACCAAATTGGTGTCAATGTTGCCATTTTAAGGCCTCTTTTATATCTGTTTGCTTTAACTAAATAAACATTTCATTTTTACATAAATAAGATGCATTTGTACAACACATAAGTCTATTTCTGATAATCAACACTATTCCCTAACTAAAAAAGAGTTTAGACTTATCTTTTGATTTTTGTCAATATAGCAGACCTGTGATTGTAAATATCCCACATTATAGATTCTAACTTTTTCTTCAAATGTTAAACTTAGTAAATAGAAGGACATCAATGTGATTGTGATGGTATTCCTAATTTCTTTGTGCATTGAATGTGTTCATGTCCTCCAGTTATAAAAATATTTTAAGGTGTAAATCTTAGAGAACTTTACCACATTGGTGGTTGCAAACTAGAGGTTGTCTATAGTGATAATCCCTTTTCAAACTTGTATAGAAACAGCAATTTTGTTGGGGATCTACTTATGTCATTTAATGTTTTGTGATTAGGTATCCAATTATAACTTGTAATAAGCAGTGTCTGATTAGTTTGAAAGTTGGAAATGTGGAAACTTGTATAGATTAAAATATTGTGTAATTTGTCAAAAGCCCCACTTTATCTCAGATGTCTCTGTCTCTCACCCTACTCCATATTAGGATGATTCCTAACTCAGCTAAACTTGAGCTCATTTAAAGCACATTCAAATGATCGATTTTGTTATAATGATTTCTGTGATCTCAAAAAAAATTAAGGAATATAATACAAAATTAATTAACATTATGTAAGATTGTAAGAAGGTTTTTTTAAAGAGAGAGGGACAGTAAGAGACAGACAGAGAGAGAGAGAGAGAGAGAGAGAGAGAATCAATTTTATTTAGTTTTTCACATGGCTTTTGTTGCTCCAAGTCTTTGTTGTATACGTGGTGCTGGGGTTTGAACTTGTATACTTGCACATGCTGGGTAAGTGCTGTTACGCTGAGCCACAGCTTCAGCCCCTGTAAGAATGTTTTAAAAGAAAGTAAAATTTATAAAGGGACTCATGTGACTGAGCTGGTAAATTTACAGATGTTTGTGGAGGCAAAATAGGCACCAACCAATATTAATGTTATTCTGGAAATTATTTCTTGGTTCGAAGCTATTTAGTTTTATTAAATTCACTTTGTGTTTTCTTTTTAAAACTTCATAACTGTTTCCTGTTAATGTTTTATAGAAATGCTACTTTTTTTAGAGTGAGAGAAAGGTGCAGTGAAAAAAATCTCAATTTTATTTAGTTTTTCCTGTGGCTTTCATTGCTCTGATACATCATTTTGTACATAGTGCTGGGGCTCAAACCTGCATCCTCACACATGCCAGGCAGGTTCCATAACCACTGAGACACCACTCTAGCCCATAGAAAATGGCTTTTTCTAACAGAAGAACCTGAGTTAAGCAATCACCTACAGGATGAAATATGATGCTATTTTCTAGTGCTATTATTGACCCTAATTAAATGGAAGGGGTCACTATAAAATTGTACACTGTGGAGGCTGGAAGTAGACCCTGGCCATTAAGAGAGGTGGTCTATTATCAGGTGTTAAATCCAGATATCATGTAATGTTATACAACCTAATACTTATTGTAGAGATGTTGTGGGAAGGGGAAGGGAGGGTTAAGGGTGGATAATTGGGGGGCACTCTTGAGGGTAAATCCAATTTTCAGAATCTATACACATTATATATTATTTTGTTAAAATGTGAATGATTGTCCGACAAATAAATTTCTCAATAAAACAAACTGTGCACATTAAAGTTAAAACCCAGAACTCCTACTTCAGGAATTAGTGAAACTGGCCTGCTGTATGTTTAAAACTGAAATTTGGAGATTAAAGTTAGGGAAATAAAAGGGCCAAGGTAAAGTGGACAATATTTTGTCAATTGCCCTTTAAGCTCAGTCAAGACTTGGGTAATGGCGAAACATGTCAACAGACTATGCACAAGTGCTGACTATCATCCAAACACCTGATGAAAGATTTTGTGAGGACCCTAGAGAACAGAAAGGACAGCATGTGTACATTCTATATATAGGAGGGTACCAGAGAAGCCACACGTGGTCAGCAAGACCTTGACCCATCCTGATAAATGGCATTGACAGAAGAAACTAGAGGAGCTAAAGGGCTTCTTGTGAGTTCCTAGGAGTGACCCCTGAGGAATCTTGGCTGACTATTTAATAGTAGTTTGGAATCAGGTCACTTTTGGCTGACTTAGTCTTAAACACCTGTCAGGAGAGTTATAACCATAATACAAGACAAAAGTTCTTTTGATACATAAGATATATACTTGTGTCAGCCCCACCAAAAGTAATTAAGGCTGAAGCTATAAAGAAAATTTCCTGAACAGGAGTGCCTAACACACAAATGTTTTCTGAATGAATTCAAGATCTATCTGTGCCCTTTTTATTTTGGTGAGGTTAAAATGAACAGCTACTGAAGCTCCCCCTTCCAGAATTTTTAATTCACCACTTCCAGCCTGAAGATCTGATTTTAAACAGATCTGAAAGCAGCCAAGTTTCAATTGAGCCAAAAAGGACATTTATTAAAATGTGATATGAACCCCAAATATGGGCCACTAAAGTCAGAATTGGGCAAGCAAAAAGTGTTATTCAATTAAAGTAGATTTAAAAGATCCCTCAGTCTTTCCATGCCAGAGGTGGAAACATGGCACCTACTCCAAGGCTATAAGGTAATTAATGGAGCAGACATTCTCCTCTACTTTGAGATGCCTAATCCTTATACTCTCTCATTCAGGATCCTAGCTACGGCTATTTAGCTTACTTTATTAGATGTTTTTTATGTATATCCTTATATTCTCAATTACAATATGTGCTTCTCTTTGAGGAGACAAATAACCTGGTTCTCCCTCTCTAAGACTCTATGTTAATTTTCATTCTGACATTAATTCTTTGATATTTTAGTTCAGCTGATTCATTCAAAATTAAAATCAGTTGAACTCCTGATGGAATGAAGATGGAGCCCCACTCCAGACGGGACTTATTATGGATCTCTTGATTGACCCGAACATTCTTAGAAGGAAACCCAAGCTGCTTGCCCCTTTTTGCCCCTTCTCAATTGGAAGTACCCAAAATGTTCAGATGTGGATGTTCAAAGAGGTTTCAGGGCTAAGATTAGTGGAACAAAATCTTTCATTGGGATCTGTCACTGGCTCACTGGAGTGAGTGTGGGCAGGGGAATTGCTGCACTGTCCTGGCTGGTCAGTGACTTTATACTCTGGGTTGTGCAGAGGAAGTTTGGGGGCCTTGTCCTTTGGAGATTAGCTGGGAATTCCATCAATCATTGGGCTGTTGCACGATGCCATTGGATTTTATCTGCCAATATCTGATTGGTTTTACCTTTCCAGGTATTGGCTGCCCAAAGCCCTGCCCCCATCCAGTCACCTAAAGGCATGGGCTGCCTGCTGCCCTACCCCCACCTGGCTGCCTGAAATTGACCTAACACTGAATCTCACATCTTGAATGAAGGGGAATTAAAGAGTAAGACAGAATTGAAAGGAAGACTGAGGAGGGAACATAAGAGTTCCATCATCCCATCCCAGGTTTTGGTATTATTATTTAAGGAAATAGAGGAAATGAAGGAAAGAGAGGAGAGGAGTAGCTCAAATGTTACTCAGATTTATGTGGGAGAGGGAGCCAATGGAGTCTGGGATGCACCTGCTGCTTTCAGTCTGGGATAGATATAGAGGGAATGAGGGGAGAGGGGTTCACAGCAGGAATTTTCCTGGTTGGTGGGGATTAAATTAGTTTTTCTGTAGGATGGGTATTGATGCTGATTTTGTGGATGTCAGTTCTGTCCTCTCAGAGTCAAAGAATGAAACCAAGGGAAATCAAGGCAAACATAGTAGACAGACATTATTTTATTGAAAGTAAAGCATAGGGAAAAGAGCAGACTTCTCCCAGCGTGTGAGAAGGGGACAGAGCCAAAGAGGCAGTGAAGTTTGCCTTTTTTATTTGATATCCCCTCTTCAATTGGTCATTCTTTCCCTGCCCCTGTATCTAGGACACAGGTGCAGGGATATCTGGTTCAATCTTTGGTTCATTCCTCAGGTGCCAATAGAGAGAATGTGGTTTCTTCCTTAGTAGCAGGGAGTGTCTGCATCTGTGCTTATCTTGTCAGAACTTATTAGCATTGGAAATATCAAAGCAAAGAGTAAAACCAGTTTTCCTTGACTGACTGGAACATTCCAATCATTCTGAATGCCTAACATTTTCTATCTCAGTATCCTCTGATAAGGGCCTGCAGCAATAAGTTCTGTAAAGGGCCTGAGTCTGTAGATTTTGAAACAGTGAGTATTGGGTTCCTTGCCTGGCTACTTCTAGTAACATTCCACATCTTACAGCTCCTGAACCACTGGGAAATGCCAGGCTGCCTACTGTTAGCAGCCCATAATCACTGTACTAGGTGGAGGCTAGAGAAAATATAGCCCTCACCTGCTTTGAACTCTACATTGCAGCTGGCCACAGTGCATCATAGAGGGGACCTGGAACCCAGCTGCTGCAGCAGTAGGTGGGCCCACACCTGGCTGAGCCATTGCAGGGCAAGCAAAACCTGACACTATGGACAGTTGGAAGCTACTGCAGGTGGTCCTCCTGCTCCAAAACAGCAGCAGATCCCCTGGGCTGGCCATGGAGGGGCCATGCCAGCCCCCCTAAGAGGCTCACATGCACAGTAGCGACAGCTACAAAAGCTTCTGCTCAATCTGGGAATTCTCACAAGGAGGCTGCTGCCTGTTAGGCAGAACCTGCCTTAGGGATTGCCATTTTGAAACAGTTTCTCCATCTTAGAATGACTCACCTCAGGCTGGAGCAGTTATGGTGTGTGTGAGTGACCCAGGGTTTTTGAGATGAGGCTGGATTCTCTGCTCCCGCTAGCAAATGGTGTCTAGGCCACTACAGATTCCAGCAACCAAAATAGACCGCTTCTAGTGTTTGCAGCTTTTCCCAGCTAAAACTGAGAATTTTGGCTGGTTGCAGGTTTCTGAGGCTGAAATAGTGTTAGCAGCTCTCCAGCTAAAAGCTGGATGTTGCAGCTCTTGGTATGGTGGAAATTCACCCCAGGAATTTGGCGCCAATCTTCTGGGTTCTTGTCTGAAAAAAATGAAAAATAAAATTGATGGAAAACCATGGAAGGAGGAGTAAAAGTAGGATTTATTTGAGGAAGGAGAGCAGAGACTCCGCAAGGCAGAGGGGTACCTGGAAACAGGACACCATCTAATGGAGGTCAGGCAAGGGGTTATATTGATTTGGGGTATGAGCATAATTAACATTCATGCAAAGCAGGCATTGAGAAATGCATCTACATCATTGGTTGAAATCTATGCAAAACAGGTACTGAAACTAAGCACTAAAGTCATTGGTTAAAATCTATGCAAGTCAAGTAGTAATTCTTTCCAAATTCCCATCTGTGTCCACCCCCACTTCTTAGTTTTCCCACCTCAGAGACAAAGGAGTTGGTGTCACAGGTGAGCCTCATGGTCATTTGCATGAAGGCCCTGAGTATGTGCTGTCATTAACTCTCTTCCTGCCAGCTCTTAGATGGAGTCCTTTGTCTTGACTACATAGCCATTTCACTATCTCTCCTAAAATTGTCTCATGTGAATTCAAACCCCAGAACCACATGCACAATGAAGTGTTTGAGCACTGAAAGCCACAAGAAAAACTAAATAAAATTGATTCTGTCTTCCTCTCTCTCTCTCCCTCTCTTCTCTCTCCCCTATCTCTCTTTAAAGAAAGAAAAAAAAGAATTAATCTCCTCAAGTTCTACCCTTAAACCCACCCACCCCCTAGAATACTCTATAATCATGCAAAGGAACCTTAAACACTCCATTATCATAAGAAAGGACTCTTCTCTGACAACTCCCTAGCACTGGCTTTACCCCCCTACACTACTTTCTCTATATCTACCCAAGGTTGAATGTGGAAGGCTACATCCCAGTCCCCACTGGGCTCCCCTCTGCAAGTTTGTCCCCAATAAACCTGTTACTGTGAGTCACTGTATTTTTCCTTCATTCACTTCTTTCCTTAAATTTTGGTGCCAAATCTGGGCCAGTGTTCTGAATTTCCCATGAATAGTGGACTCTCTAGGCATTCCCTTAACCGCAACATGTTCTCTCATTCTGTCTCTTTCACTTCACTTTCTGGCAGCTCCATAAGGACTATTCACATTGTTAGATATCACATCCATTACCAGACATCACTTATTTGCTGAATGACTCCCTCTGAATCTTCTGGATTCACTGTAATCCCTGCCATGGTTTTGAGACAGTTTAGAAAAGATAGTAAAATGGCAATGTAGTCAGGAACTTGAGCCCCATTCAACCACAGCTAGAAGCTACCCAGTAGAGGGTAATTGACAGGTTTACTCAGGGCCTTCATATGCAAAAGACCAGGAGGCTCACCTTTGTCCCAACTTACATGGGGGTGGTCACAGGCAAGCTCAGGGTCTTCAAATGCAAAAAGGCCTTGAGGCTCACTTTTATCCCAACTAAGAGATGGGGATGGTCACAGGTGGGTACTAGGAAGTATTTGCCATCTTTTGTTTTAACCTGTGGTGCTCTTTACCAGTTTCAATGCCTGTTTAGCATAGATTTTAACCAATGGAGTTGATGCATTTCCAATGCCTGCTTTGCATGAATGTTAATTATGTTCATTTCCCCAAATGTATATAACCTCTGGCCTAACCTCCATTAGATGGTGTCCTGCTTCCAGGTATAACTCCACTTTGTGGAGTCTCTGCTCTTCTTCCTAAATAAATTCTACTCCTTTTACTCCTCCTTCTGTGGTTGTCTGTGGATTTTATTCTTCAAATTCATGAGACAAGAACCCAGAAGATTGGCGTTGAATTCCCAGGATGAATTTCCACCATACCAAGAGCTGCAACACCCAGCTTTTAGCTGGAGAGTTGCTAACACTTTTGGCTGTATATGCCTGCAGTCAGCCCAAATTCCCAGTTTTAACTAGGAAGGGCTGCAAACACTAGAAGTGTGCTATTTTGGCTGCTGGAATCTGTAGTGGCCCAGACTCCATTCACCAGTGGGAGCAGAAAATCCAGCCTCATTTCAAAATCTTTGCATCAAAAGGGGATGATGTGGCATGGAGAAAAAAGGGAGACAGAGGATCTGAGGGAATTAAAATGTTTGGCAGAAGCCAGGAGGCATTCCATTACACAGGACAGAGACAATGAGTTTCTGAGCCACAAAAGAAAAGGTGGCAGATGGCTTCTAATCAATCAACAGGAAATGCCTGCAAAAATGTTTAGCCATTCAGTCAATATCCCTTAATTCTCTTCACTTGGGTAAGGGCATTTGTCTTTCCCTCCTTGTACAACCAGGTGATTCTTATCAGCAAACTCCTCAGCCTCATTCTCCTACATCCAGGCCAGGTGTGCTTCAGCTCTACACTATCTAAAATAATAATTTCCCACCAATAAGCCTAAATTTTGTAGTTTTGGTGTGAAAATTCCTTGGAAAGATTGTGTGTTATTTTATTTACTTGGTCTATGTGCACAGCAGACAAGTTCTTGTATGAATTATCTAGTCCTAGATATTTAGAAGTGTTCTTTGAACTTAAAGTACAATATAACTTTTGGTAAATATCTTTTGAAAATTGAAATAAGATAAATCAATCTAAAAAATTATTATTTGGATGTGAGTTGTCCTCTAAAGGCTCATATCTGAGATAATGCAGGGTGGCTTAGTGGTAAAACTGACCCTTATTTCCCCTCTCACTCATCTTAAGCATCTATTCATCTGCATCACTTTCTGTGGATTTGACTTTTCTTGTTCTATAATACAAACAGTTCTGTAGCTGGTTTACTCAATTTAGCCATTTATATTTTCATGTTTAATATTCCTGCATTTTCTCTTTTAGTGTTTTATGGTGCTTCGATGGAAAACAGGAATTCATGCACTCCAGATACTTTTTTTTAACCTCTGAAACACATATCCAGGCAAATCTGATAGTCAAATGAAACTCCCTTTCATGTATTTGTTATCATTTATAATATCACAAATTTTGAGGAGGTGTGGAAGAAAGGAATTAATCTTATAAAATGCTATGTCAAAACCCACCAATGACTTTTGCCTAATAAGAGTTTTCAATCTACTGTTAAATTCTTTAAGGACAGTTACAAGAATTACCTGAGAAAAATACGAACTCATCCAACAGATTTCACTATAGATTTTGCCTTTATCAAATGAGGTTAAAGGAAATAATTACAGTAAAATTTTAAATTGTTGACCCATATTTTATTGCTATTTACATTCTTTTGTTGAGCTTACATCTTCATATGCTTGATAGCAGGTAAATATTGAGCACTTCACCTTTGGAGTCTAAACAGAATCAAATCATCAAGACTGGCAACTAATGTATCTGTTTTCTTTTATAATTTCCCATGAGTATATTTATTGCTTCATTAAGTTCTAATAGAAAAATCTGGAAAAACCTATAAAATTAATATTTTCTGCTTATCTAGAAATGATGCAGTGTTACTTTTGGAGAAGAAAATATATTTTGTACCTTAAGGTTTTTTTCAATCAAAATAAACTGTGAGTTTTATTTGAAAAAAGAGGGTTCTGTGTAAGGAATATGTGAAACACAAATGACTTTCTTGATTAAAATTGATCTTCAGTCCCAAGATTTACATTCTCATGTAAATGAAAATATTTCAATAAGCATTTAAGAATAATATTTCATTTGATCCAGATATAAAACTCAGATTATTTAATTTGGTGTAATCTTCCTAACAGAAATTCTATTTGACCAAATCAAACATTCTTTATAATTTGTGTGCTTCCTCTAAGAATATCTGCTAGGAATAATATTCCAAATCAACAAAGTACTTCTGGTTAAAAAGGAAAATAAGTCCATTTTGAAAGCTATAAATATTTTAAAAGATGGGTTTATGATACAGTGATAAATGTGTTTCTAAATGCTGTAAATAACAAAGATATAGTGGCAGATTATTGATTGGTATTTTCAAAGTTTTGAAGTCAACATTTTAAAGCAAATATAACAATGATCAGGTGATACTTTAGCACTGCCCAGTCAGACACCAGCAACAGATTGTTTGAAGGATCCTTTGGTGATATTGAGCCCCTTTTCATCATGAGAGGGAAGTAAGGGTTTGAAACACTCATTATTCTAATCATTAGGGAAGATACTCAGTACAAAATCATATTTGACTTATGGATCCATGGCATAAATTTTTTAGCATTACCAGGAATCATTATTATCAGCTCTGGGGAGAGATGGGCAGAGAGGTGGTAGATGGCACTGAAGTAGTGCACCACAGGACAACCCCAATACCCAAGAGCCTCCTTCAGGACAGGCCTGAGCCACAGAACTGATAACACTCCAATTCAGCTCCAGTACCAACAAGGAAATTCTCAATATTCCTCCCTAAGAAAAAATTTTGCAGAGAACCTAAGCAAACCTAATGTCTATTGATTCAAAAAACCTTGAACTCCAGACATTTCAAGATTCAGCTTGAACCTGCCAAAGAGAAGCTACTAGGGTCTGCACCTATAATTTTCCTCAAAAGTCTCATGTGCCAAGTGTTTAGTCCCCATAAAAGCTATGATCACAGATGAGGTTTTGGGGAAGTATTTCATGGTAAGTACTCTGACTTTATCATGAATTATCATTCAAAATTAATACACTACTGGGCGGTGATAGGAATTTTAGATTGGTTGGGTATAGTTGGAGAAAGACTTCAGCAGAGTATGCCTTAAAAACTATACCTTTTTCCTATTTGCTTCTATTTCTCCTCCTTCTTCATATGTTACTCCTCCTCCTTTGTTCTGTGTTTCTCTTCCTCCCTCCCTCTATCCCTCTCCTTCTCTCTCTGTCTCTCATCCACAATTTGGTCTTGATTTTGAAAAGGTGAATAGACTTCTACCACCAACTTCTCCTATTAGGTAAGCATCAGATCAGAACCAAAGGAAAAGCCATGAAACCCAGAACCAAAACACATTTTTCCTCCTTTATTTTACTCAGTTACTTGTTATAGTGGTGAAAGGCTTACTGTCATAGACACCTCTTGATAGCCATGCTTCAGATTGTGGTGGTGACCACCTATGTGTGGACAAGGCTCCCTAGAATACAGACCACAACTCAAATGCTGACCTATGGAGAACAATCATTTCAAAGTCCTAGAGAGGGCCAATCTCACTCTAAGCCCTTTGCCATGGCCAGGTCTGCCATAATAATGAATGGGTTCCAGGCACCCAACTAATTCTTCCTCTGAATATGCATTTCCCACCTCCCTCCTCTGGCTTAGAACCAGCTATCAATCAATGGTAGGTTGGATTGTGTACCTCTGACAGTGTTTTCTTAGCCTACCTAGGCCTTATTCATCCTTTTCTTAAGATTCTGCTAACCTAAGAGTCTTGGTGGTTTAAAATATGAGAGAATGGACCATAGAACCGCTAGTGATTCTGGACATCACTCTGAATAGACTGAGATTTTGGCTGTTTTGGGTCTTTGTCTTACAAAAATGAAAATAGCAATGGCATTATTTACAGCACAGCTCTGTGTCATATGTGCTTAGGATTCCCTCATGTGGCTTTAGGGATAATAAACAGGCTATTATGACTGCTTTTGGTGAAGGGGATACATGTACATAAGGCTTGGGAATTTGCCCAAAGAAAACCCAAGTAGGATGACTCACACTTTATAATTTTTTTGATAGAGTTCTAGTATTTGTTTCATGATACTGATAATCCTCCCAATAGGTAGGGCTTTCCCTTTCCTGTCTTTCCAGTGTCTCTGACTTCATTCCTCACATTAAAATATTATTCTTCCATTTTTCTTCTCTTTAGCGATCTGAACATTTTTTACATTCAACTACCCCTTGCTCTTATTCCAGGAACTGCAGACAGTTGCCAAGCACTCAGGACCACTACAAAGAAGACCCCATGGATGGGAACAGATGCATAACATTGAAAACTGCCAGCTCAAAGAGCTCAGATAAAGGCAGGTCAACAGACACACTACTCTAGTCACAGATCAGTACACAGGTAATTCACATCAACTAATGCGGAGGCTTTTTTTTTTTTTTTTGTCACACATTACTCATAGACAGCCAGCATTCACAAGTCCCACAGTCACATAACACCACCAAGATCTATGCTGCTATGAAGTAGCCCCTGCAAAGGGAAGCTGGTGGTCAACATCCCAAAGCTCTCAGTGACAGGCTTTCACCTTGTTCCCCTGATATTAACAGAATCAGTCGGAAAATGTGGCACATACCAAGCATGCAGACTCTGAACTCTGGGTTGACTAGCAAGCACCAGGTGATAAGAAAATTATAGCAACCAGGGAAGTAGCTCCTGTGCTACAGAACCTCCAGGAGGGTCCATGGACTCAAGTCCCAAAGTTGCAGTTAATTAAATTCTTATTCAGCCACATGTATGCACAGAAGGCAATTGCTGAGGATGGCCCCAAGCAACCAGCGGAAACACTGCACAGACACAATGGCAGTGTGCTGCACAAAAAACTTACAGAGAAGTACCTCTACCCAGTGTGACCAAATAAAAGCCCAGCAGTCTGTGACCTGGGCACTCCAGAGGGCAAAACATGTTAATTCCAGAGGGTTAGCATGAGGATAAACAAAACTTTTCAAGTGCATATGGAAGGTTTAATCACTCAGACATATCTACCTTGACAGAATAAGAGAGAAGAGAGATAAGTACAGACACTAGAAGATATGGAGCCAGATCACTTTCCTGCAGAGGAAGCTGCTCCCCCAAAAGTAGCACAAATTATTCAAGACCTGGGGACATTCCAAGAGGAAACAGTTTGCAGAAGCAGACACTTCTTTGAAGATGTTCTCATTCTCATTTTACACTATTACATAGTCAAAAACTATATTGTATGAGAAAATCTAATGCTGGAGAGGATGCAGACCAACAGTTTCCCTGGACATTACTAGTGGAAGTGAAAATTGTTTTAATCTTTACCATTTGGTAAGATCTCCTGAAGGTGAACTGTTATAACTTTTGATTCAGCAATTCCCCCCATTTTGCTATGAGAATTCTTTGCACATTTGTAAAGAGATATTATTATCAAGTTCATAGCCAAATACTCTAATTGCATGAACTAGGACACCACCTCGATACCAAGCATTAACATAGTCCACGAATGAGCTGTGTCAGTTAAATACAATGTCTATAGCAATCATGCCTTAGTGCAATGATACAGATAAGCTGCATGAAAATCTGAAGTGAAAAAAGTCTTAATACATTGCCACATAGGAAGATGCATTTCATTTTCAACATCCTAGCCTTATTTCATGCATAGTTGATCAACTAAAAATACTTCAATATAAATGAAACACTGGAAAGGCAAAAATAAATTTTAAGTGAGCATGAACATTTTTCTTCAGAAAGATAGAACATGTTCCATCTTTAAATAAGATGCATAAAAAGATTCAGATGTAAAGAATGAAATCTTTAAAATTAAGCATTTAAATCACACAATAAACATTTCCATAAAGTGATGGAAAAATCAGAATTCAATGATATTTCTTTGACAAAATGGTAATGAAAATAAAATTGTAGATGACATTCCCAAAGTTATGTGTCATATTCTGTAGACTAATTCCTTCAACCTCTATGGTCAATTGCTTCTTCCTTGCCTGCCTTTTAAATACAGTATTAAAACCTAAAATCTAAAAGTTCTGATCTCTCAGATTGATAGGATGAAGACACAGGAGCATGGGGAGTAGGGCAGTCTGTGGCTCATGACACCATTGACAGACCAAACCAGCTCAACAACTACCTTCCTCTGAAATCTTTATGAGAAAGAAGTCCAAAAACAGAAACTATACTAAAGAAGAAAAATTCAAAAAAGATGTAGAATACTTTACTTGTGTATCAACTTAGAGCCATACTCAAACATTAGTATAAATGTATTTTATTTATTTATTTTTTGACCAAGGCAATCTTTTTTTTTTATTTTTTATTTTGAACAACCTTACAAGATTTTAACAAAATAATATAAAATGTGTATAAAATGTGTAAATATTCTGGATATTGCAGTTATCCCCAGGAGTGCCCCCCCCAATTACCCTCCCTTATCCCTCCCTTCCCTTTCCCTTTATAACTCTAAAAAAAAGTATTAGATTGTAAAGCATTACATCTTATCTGGATTTAACTCATGTTACTAGACCATCTTTCTCACTGTCCAGGGTCTAGTCCCCACCTCCACCTATGAGTGGAGACAATCGACCCTTAGATCTCTGGGTTAAGCTGATTTTACTCA
>PVKS010022260.1:0-33980 GCA_004027875.1 Aplodontia rufa | reverse complement strand
CATTTTGTTTTTTTTTTTTAATTTTTAATTTTTTTTTATTTTTGAACAACCTTATAAGATTTTAACAAAATAATATAAAATGTGTATATATTCTGGATATTGCAATTATCCCCAGGAGTGCCCCCCCAATTACCCTCCCTTATCCCTCCCTTCCCCTTCCCACTATAACTCTAAAAAAAGTATTAGATTGTAAAACATTACATCTTATCTGGATTTAACTCATGCTAATAGACCAACTTTCTCACTGTCCAGGGTCTAGTCCCCACCTCCACAGATGAGTGGAGACAATCGACCGTTAGATCTCTGGGTTAAGCTGATTTTACTCATCCTGATCACTTCCATAGCCATCTATTTACCTTTCGAAGGCTGCAATATCATTGTTTCTAATTGCTGTGTAATATTCCATGGTATAAATGTACCACAGTTTTTGGATCCATTCTTTCAGTGAGGGACATCAGGGTTGTTTCCATAGCCTAGCAATAGTAAATTGTGGATCAAGCCAATGAATATATGAGAAAGTGCTCTAAATCACTAGTAATCTTCATTTTGTTTTGAGAGAGTGTGTTGCTAAGTTGCTAAGCTGGCTTTGGAATTGAAATCCTTTTGCCTGAAGCTTCCTAGTAGCTGGAATTACATGCATGTGACAACGTGTCTTATAGCAGGATGTACTTAAATCTTGCTTTTTAAATCCAATCTTGAACATTGCTTTTCAATTGCTTTGATAACTTTTTTTCATGTGATTACCAATTTGTGAAGCTTTGAAGCCACCATCGGGCATTTGTTTTGTATTTGTCCATTTGTATTGTTTCATTTTTCCCATCTTCTTCTGAATTGAATATTTTCCATAAACTTTTTTTTTTGTTATAGATTAGTGACCAAAGTTATTTGTTTTTACTGAAGTTTCTTACTTTATGACATATATTATACATCTTTAGCATCATTTTCTACCTCCAAATGATATTATGCCATTTCATATGAAGTTTAGGAAACAAACTATTACAATTCAATTTTTTTCATCTTCTCTCAAGTATTATTTTCACATATTGTACTCATAAAATATATGAAATACAGTAATATTGTATTTGTTTAAACAGGCAGGTTCTTTTAAAGATACAAATAATAGTTTTAAAATCAAAGCTTTGCCAGTGTTGTTTCCATTTTGAAATTCATTATGCCTTTGCATTTACCCATATTTCCATCTAGTATTGTTTTCCTTCTACCTGTGGTGACTTCTTTCACATTTGCCTATAATGTGGGTGTACTTTTGGTTAATATTTTTGCTGCAACTAGTCTGAGGCAAGAATGACAGTCAAGATCTGAAATTCAGGCAGCATTTCATCTTTGGCAACTAAAAGTCACAGTCAGCACCTGAGAGTGAATGCTCCTTAGATTTTGTGTCTTCGGTGCCATGATTGATTTTTAAGGTTTGAAAACTTATTTATTTTTGCCTTTTTCTTTAAAATATTAAAGAATTGTTGATCCAAGTTCATTCATTAGAAATAAAACAGATAAATCCAGTGTATCATTCACCATGGTTTTCCCCAAAGTAATGTCTTTCTAGTACAATATCAAATCCAGGGAATTAATATCAATACATTCCAAAGAATTCCAAAGAATTTATACAAACACTTCTAGTTTAACATGCATTCTTTGTGTGTATTAATTCTACACAAAACTGCACTTTTCTGTGACCACCACTAGTCAAAATATACAATTACTCTCTTGCAAGTTTCTCTCATGTTACCCTTCCATTTTCTACTGCCCAATAGCCTGTGACAATAATTTTATCATTTCAAGAATGTGATAAAAATAGAATGTTTTCAAAGTGGATTTTTGTTCACTTAGGTTAATCCTCTTGAGTTTCATCCAATTTGTTTTATTGTTTTTATTTATTTGTACATTTATATTTCTGAGAAGTATTTTGTGGTATAGTTGCACCAGTTTATTTAGCTACTTACCAATTAAAAGACACTGGATTTTTGTCAAATTTAGCTGTTAGGAGAAAGGCTGCTTATACATTTGTGTAAAAGTTTTTGCTTGAACAGAAGTTTTGCTTTTCAGGGTTAATGCAAAAGTGCAATTTTTAACTTGTGTGGGAAACACATAATTTTGTGAGAATGTGTTATGGTCTTTTCAGAGAGCCTATACCATTTTCACTTACCAGCAATGTATAATTGATCCAATCATGGTGCTTCCTCATCAGTACTTGGTGTTCTATTATTTAGTTCAGGCATACCGATAAATCTTGGTAGCTCATTTTGCTTCTAAAATGTATTTAACTGGTAGCTGGTAATACAATTTCATGTGCTTGTGATGAAAAGTCTATTCATATCTTTTGCCCATTTTCTAATTACAACATTTTGTTTTTAATTAGTGTCTATTTTTCATTTTTTTCTTCCTGTGTTATGACAGATCTTTATACAATCAGTATATAAGTCTTTCACTAGATATCTAAATTGAAAATATTTCCTCCTAGGCTTCAGTTTTGTACTACCTCCTTTTCATAGGGTCTCTGGTATAGTGTTATAGTAATTTTAGAAAATAATTTGAAGTGTTTCAAGTTACATGTCTTTCCTTAAGTGAATAAAGATTAAGGTGTCAAAGATAAGAAACATTTACCTAGACACACTTCCAAAAATATCCCTCATCTTTTCTCAATATTTTATAGCTTTGTATTTAAATTTCACTATATATTTTAAAGTTTGAGATTCATTTGAAGTTTATTTGTCAAATATTTCTCTTTATCACTTCTCTCTCTCTCTCTCTCACTCCTTCTCTCTCCCTCTTTCTCTTTTTCTCTCCACCATTTTCCATCTTCCTCTTCTGCCCTTTTCTTTGGAAACTCACTTATATGTGTTCCATGACTCACTGATGTTTTGTTCATTTTGAAAATGCTTTTCCCATCTGAGTTTTATATTATTTACCCTGTTGTATATTCAATGACTCCTAATATATCTAATCAGTCATTAAGTAGTCTCAATGTATTTTTCACTTAAATAATGTAGTTTTGTTTGTAAAACATTAAATTTTTCATATCTTCCTTTTCTGCACATAAATGTTTAAGTATATGTGATGCAGTTACAATAAGTTTTTATACTCTTTTCTTTTTCGATTATATGTGCTAGTTCTGGGTCCTTTGAAATTGATTCATCTTTCTCATAATAATAGGCCATATTTGCTTTCTCCCAATGCTTCATAACTGTGACACATTCTTAATTTTACTTTGCTGGACCTGAATAACTTTGTGTTTCTACAAAAATTTTTTTTTTGGATATTTTAAAATTATTTTTTCTTTTTCTTTTTAATTAAGGAGTTGAGTTGTTGTGCAATCATAAATGAATATAAAGTGACAATATGATGTGCATTTGATCTTAAACCAGAGTTACCCCAACATGGCCCACATCCCAGTCTTTATTCCTATATATTTCATCCCTACAACAGAAATGCCCTTATACATATATATATATATATATATATATATATAAATTCTGAATTTTCCGTATTTAAATATTTGCATAAGCAAAAGCATTATTTGGCTACTCTGAGGGTAAAGATTATGCTATATTATTAATTATTTCCCTAGATTCCCCTACCCTTCCTCCTTCTCCCCTCCCTCAACATCAATTGTTCCCCCTAAATTATTTGTTGCACACCTTAGCAGGGTATAATACGTGAGTTTGGCAGCCTTTCCTCAAGCCTGAGTTTTGCTCCAGCCTCCAAAAATGAGAGAAAAAAATTCGATCCTTGAGTCTCTGGGTTTTGCTAACTTTACTCAGTTTTCTTCCACTGTCTTCCACTTATCTTCAAAGACTACAATATCATTGTTTCTATAGCTCAGTAGAACCTCCTTGTGTGTGTGTGTGTGTGTGTGTGTGTGTGTACACAGAGATTTTGGACCCATTCATACAAAGAGGGGCATCTGGGTTGATTCCATAATTTAGCTACTATAAATTGAGCTGCTATGAATATTGATTTTGCAGTATTGCAGTAATGTGCTGATTCTAACTCCTCTGGAAAAATATCCAGAAGAGGGATAGCTGATTCATATGCTGGATCCAACTCTAATTTTTGAGGAGTCTCCATATGCTTTCCAGAGTAGCTCTACCAGTTGACAATACCACAAAAAGTATACTAGTGCTCTTGTCATACCACAGCATCTCTAGTATCTGTTATTGTTTATGTTCTTCATTGTTGCAATCTGACTGGAGTAAAGTGATCATAATGGGGTTTTGATAAGCATTTCTCTGACTACTAGTGATTTAGAATATTTTCTCATTATTCATTGACTTGCTCAATTTCTTCTGTTGAGTAGTTTCTGTTTAGCTCTATGGCCCATTTATTGATTGGATTTCTTGTGTTTCTGATATTCTCTCTGGACAGTTTTAAGCAGTTCCTTGGCTGAGCAAGAGTTCTTCAGTTCAAAGGCATCCCACTCACTAATTCTTGACTTTAATTCTTTCACTTTGAGAGTTTTTTCGAGGAAGTAATTGACAACTCCCATATGTTGGTCCTATTTTCTCTTCTAACAGTTGTATGGTAGCTGATTTAATTCCTAGTTCCTCATTTGTTGTGACTTTCAAAGTGAGAGTAAGGATTTAATTTCAAATTCCTACACATTGCTGACAATTTGTCTAGCACCATTTGAAGAATAAGCTGTCATTCCTCTGTGTTATATTTTAACCCCTTTTGTTAAACATCAGATATTTAAATATTTGTGGGTTTGTATCAGAGTCTTCTATTTTGTTCCATTGGTCTTCATCCCTATTTTGATACCAGTACCAAGCTATTTTTGTTACTACAGCTCCATAGTATAGTTTTAGAACTAGTATAGCAATATAATCTCTTTTTCTTTCTTGCTTATTAATACTTTGGTGATTCTGGGTTTCTTATCGTTCCAAATGAATTTGAGAATTGCTTTTTCTATATCTGTAAGACTGACATTGGAATCTTGATGGGGATTGTATAGAATCTGTATAGCACTTTTTGCAAATGGCTATTTTAATTATATTAATTTTTCCTAAACAAGAACAAGGACCATCTTTCTATATTCTCAGGTCTTCTATTTCTTTCTTCCATATTTGATAATTTTCAATGTAGGTGTCTTTTACTTGCTTTGTGAGATTAATTCCAAAGTCTTTTATTCTTTTTAAGAACATTGTGAATTGGACTAATTTCCTTATTTCTTCTGCCCTGTTATTGTTAGCATGTAGGAAAGCTATGGTTATGGGTGTTGACCTTGTAGCCTGCCACTTTCCCAAATCTGTTTATAATCTCACGCAGTTTTCTGGTGGTGTTTTTAAGATCTTCCAGATATAGGATCATGTCATCAGCAAAAAGGGATAGTTTGACTTCTGCTCTTCCTAATGTTTTCCCATTGATTTCCTTCTCTTGCCTGATTGCTCCAGCCAGGGTCTCAAGGATTATATTGAATAAAAGTGATGAGAACAAGCAGCCTTGTCTTGATCTGGAATTTAGTGTAAATGCTTTCAACTTTTTCTGCTTCGTATTATGTTAGCTGTGATTTTGTCATATAAGGCCTTCACATAGTCAAAATAAGGTCCTTTGATCTCTGTCTTCTCTAGAGTTTGAACATAAATGGGTGCTGGATTTTATAAAAAACCTTTTCTGAATCAATTGAGATGATCATATGGTTTTTGTCCTTAATTCTGTTTAAGAGATGAATCAAATTTACTTATACACATATGTTGAAACAGCCTTGCATATCTGCAATGAAACCCACTTTGTTGCGGTGAATTATCTTCTTGATGTGCTTTTTAATGCTGTCTGCTAAAATCCTTTAAAGTTTTTTGCATCTGTGTTCATCAGGGATATTGGTCTGTAATTTTCTTTTTTGATGCGTCTTTGTTGGGTTTTGGTATCAAAGTTATGGTTGCCTCATAAAAAGTGGGAGAGGTCCCTCCTCTTCAATTTCTTGGAATAGCTTAATAAGAAGTGTTAGTTCCTCTTCATAGGTGTGGTAAAACTCAACAGGGAATACCTCCAGTCCTGGGCTTTTCCTCTTTGGAAGGCTTTTAATTGCTACATGGATTTCAGTGCCTGTTATTGGAGGGTTTAGGATTTCAATATTGTCCTCCATGAACTTGGGGATGTTATTTCTATCTAGAAATTTGTCCATGTGTTTCAGATAATCTAATTTAGAGGAGTAAATTTTTTCAAAATATGTCTTGATAATCCATTGAATTTGCATTGGGTCAGTTGGATTGCTCCCTTTTCATTGATGATTTTGTTGATTTGTTTCTATTCCTGCTTTCTCTTAGTGATATTGACTAGGGGTTGGTCTAGTTTATTTTTTTATTTATCGAAGAATCATTTCTTTGATTCATTGATCCTTTCTATTTTTTATTTTTTTGTTGTTCTTGATTTCATTGATTTCAGCTCTGATTTTGATTATTTCCTGTCTTACACTGGCTTTGGGATTAGATAGTTTTTTTTTGGAACTTGAGGTGGAGCATAAGTTTATTTATTTGAGATGTCTCCTGATTTTCAATGTATGCACTCAGTGCTAAAAATTTTTCCCTTAGAATGCTTTCATGTTGGTAAGGAGAAGATAGTGGTGGCAGCAGCAGTGGACACCCAGCAGTGCTGACCAAGATATCTCTCCATGGACATGGGACACCTATGATGATAGAAGTAGTATACCGTACTGCCTCCCTTTGCTGCCCCACACATTATCTCTTGGGGACGCAGAAGACCACAAGACAACCAACAGAGGGAGACAGTGATCCCAGGGGTGCTCAGTCCAGGTCAGCCACTCTACTTGGAAAAGTAACAGTACCATACAGCTATTCCAGACTTCCAGCAGCTCCTAGGTTCCTGGCTGAAGAAGGACAGGAGTTTGGGTAGGCAGACAGTGCAACTCAGGTAGCCTGTAGTCTGCTTTCACAGGAAGCAGGGAATATTATTGTTTGCAACTCCACTACAGGAGAAAAATACTGGGAGCCCTACTGGGAATTTCACTGTCAGATGGAGGTCACCAAATCTTATTCCCTCCAATAAACTCAACTGGGAAGTGTCAGCATCTAGAAGTCAGCTATGAACACATTCTGCCACAGTACATATCGACCTTGGCACTAAGAATTCAGAACCTTCCCAGCTCCTTTTTTTTCTTGCTATTGTTATTACTGAAATTGGTGTTACTGGATGTATGCATTTGTGTTTATTTGTATGACTATGTGGTTGGCTTTTACTGTTGCTGTGACTTCTTATGTTTGACTACTGTATACACATCATCGGGGTCCAACCTGGGGTAGACTTCATTATAGCAAACTAGTCCTCTATCTCCTTGGGTTGAAGAGACCCTCACTCATTACTAGCCTCTTCTTCTCTTTACTTTGTAAATTCATAAACTGTATTCTGTTCTCTTATCCTCCCCCAAAGTCTTTACCCCACCCTCATCCCATTTCTATCTTTCCCTTATTATTAATAGATTAGCTTACATCACTCTACAGCCTTGAAGCTCTATATCACAAGTCACAAGTTTTATACTACCTTCCTACATCACTCCATCTGCTAACTAGACATTTTTTCCCCTCACCTATAAGGGCTTTGCTAAACTGAAAAGAACATCACACTTGATAAAGAGTGTTTGCTTGCTATCTAAACATAATGTGAGAGCTCTCATGGAAGAAAACTGCTAATCGGATGGTTCCTATAGGTGCTAATCAACATTCTGACATTTACAGATGTCATTGGTGTATGCATTGTCTGCACTTATTGACTTCTATTCTCTAGCACTTGAGGTACTGGAAAACCTAAGGTTCACAATACTTTACTGACTGGGGTGGTAGTCATTGAACTATGTTATTCAAATTGTTCCCCAACCCAACTAAGCAAGGAGAAAAGAAGGTCCAATTCCATCAGCAAAGCCTCCAAGAGAATTATTCATGGCTGGACCTCAAGACACACTCCCCATAACAGAAAATAAGGAAAAGGTAAATAAGTCCCAACTTCAACCTCATAGCTCTCCATCAAAGGAGTCCACGGTTGGGGTCCTAGAAGATAACCTAGAAAAAATGTATCAACAACATGATTAGTAATTCAATCAAAGAATTGAAAGAAGATCTAAGGAAAGAGATAAGACAGCAGTTTCAGGAGAGAAGAGACCACATGTATAAAGAGATGAGAGAGCAATAGGAGAGAAGAGACCACACATCTATAAACACATATACATGCTGAAAAGAGATGATTCAGAGCTCTCCTAAATGAAAAATACTGTAAACCAAATCAAAAGCTCACTGGAAGATGCTAATATCACAGTAAACTCAATAAAAAATAGAACCTCAATTCTTGAGAATGAACATCAGATAGATAATGAAGACAGGCTGAGCAATGCTGAGTTCAAGGTGTACAGACAAGAAAAGAAATTCATTGTACATGATCAGAACTTCCAAGTAGTATTTGATGAGATGAGAAGAAATAACATGACAGTAGTTGGTATTGAAGAAAACATAAACAACAAACAAGGGGCATTAGGAGACTTCTAAGTGTAATTACCAAAGAGAATTTTCCCCATATCAAAATTGACCCAGAATACCAAATTCAAGATGCTTACAGGACACCAAACAGACCTAACCAAATGAGAAAATCATCAAGACAAATCATCTTTAAAATGAATACCAGAGAAATTAAGGAAAGAATCTTAAATGCTGCTAGGGAAAAACACCAAATTACATTCAGAGGCAGACCAATTTGAATTACTATGGATTTCTCAGATCAGATAATAAAATCCAGGAGAACATGGAATGATGTTTTTCAAACTTTAAAAGAAAAAAAAAATTCAGCCACAGATAATATACCCTGCAAAACTCAGATTTTAATGTGACCATGAAAAATACTTCAATGATAAATTCAAGCTAGCAAAACAAACACAAAGCCCTGCACTACAGAATATTCTCAAGGATGTGTTTCATTCAAAGGAACATGCTAATAACTAAACAAAAGAAACCCCTAAACAAAAGAAAGTCAATAAACATAATACACACTAAAAGATATCCAAGATGGCAGAAAACACAGCAATAGTCACCATGTCAGGGACCCAGATTTCCATATCTATTCTAACTCTGAATATTAATGGATTCAATGCCCCAATTTAAAGACACAGATTGGCTTACTGGATCAAAAAATAAAATGCAACAATATACTGCCTACAGGAGACATACCTCACAATCAAAAATAGACAGACTAAAGGTGAAAGTTGGCAAAATATCTACCAGCCTTATGGCCCAAAAAAGCAAGCTGGCATTGTGATCCTAATATCTGATAAAGTTAATTTTGACCAAAAACTAGTCAGAAAGAACAAAGAAAGTCACTATATCATACTTAAAGGAAAAATTCATCAGGAAGACATAACAATAGTTAATAATTATGCTCCCAATTACAACCCTCCCAAATATATGGAAAAAATATTCAAGGAAATTAAACCCCTCATTAATCTCAGCACCATAATACTGGGGGACTTTAATACACCACTATCAACAATAGACAGATCATCAAAGCAAAAAACTCAATAACCTAAACAACTCTATTAATCAACTGGACTTAATAGAAATTTACAGAATATTCCGTACTAAATATATTCAGTTTACCTTCTTCTCAGCAGCTTATGGATCCTTCTCCAAAACAGACTATATACTAGTCCACTGAGATAACCTTAACAAATATAAAAAAGTTGATAGAGTACCATGTATCCTGTCAGACTACAGTGCTATGATCTTAGCAATTAATAACAAGAAAAACAATAGAAACTGCTCAAATTCTTGGAAATTGAGTAATATTCTCTTAAATGAAAAACGGATAAAAGAGGTACGGAGAACAGAAATAAAGAAATTCTTAGAAATGAATGAGAATAATGAAATAACATATAGAAACTTTCGGGATAGTATGAAAGCATTTTTAAGAGGTAAATTCATAGCACTGAGTATCTTCAGCAAAACTCAGGTAAAAGCCCCCCAAAAATAGTCTTATTCTCTAACTCAAATCCCTGCAAAAAGGCTAACAATCCTATCCCAAACCTAGCAGAAGATAGGAAATAACTAAAATCAGAGACAAAATCAATGGAATTGAGAACAACAACAACAAAACCCCCAAAATACAGATGATCAACAAAACAAAGATTCGGTTCTTTGAAAAATTAAATAAGACAGGCAGACCTCTTGCCAACATCACCAAAAAGAAAAATGAAGTGAAGCAAATCAACAAAATCAAAGACAAAAATGGAGATATGAACACTGACTCAACCAAAATCCAGAAGATTATCAGAACTTATTTTGAAAAATTATATACCATCAAGTTTGATAACCTGGAAGAAAAGGAAAAATACCTAACCACATATCTCATTCCCAAATTAACACTGGATGACACTGAAAATTTAAACCAACCAATCTTAAGTAGCAAAATCAAATTAGCAATCAAAGGCCTTCCAAAAAAGTAAAGCACAGGTCCTGATGGATTCACGGCAGAATTCTATCTGACCTTCACAGAAGAATTAACACTGATCCTCTACAAGTTTTCCATGAAATTGAAAGATCTAGACTACTCCCAAACACATTTTTTGAAGCAAATATAACACTAATACCAAAACCTAACAAAGACACATCAAGAAAAGAAAACTACAGACCAATTTCCCTGATGAAAATGGGCACTAAAATTCTTAACAAAATTCTATCTATCTAGATTCAAAAATACATTAAAAAGATAACACATCATGATCAAGTGGGCTTCATTCCAGGAAAGCAGGACTGGTTCAATACATGCAAATCACTAAATATAATTCCCCACTTAAATAGAATTAAAAATAAATATCATATAATCATCTCCTATGGTGAAGAAAAGGCCTTTGATAAAATTCAGCATCTATTTATGCTCAAAACTCTGGAGAAAATAGGAATGAAAGGAAGATATTTTAATTTTGTGACAGCCCTCTATGACAGACCCACAGCTAACATTATGCTTAATGGAGAAGGATTGAAAGCATTTCCACTGAATTCTGGATGAAGGTAAGGACATCCACTTTTACCACTCTTATTCAATATAGTCCTTAAAACCCTAGCCAAGAGAAGGAAATCAAAGAATAGGAATAGGAAAAGAGGAAGTCAAGTTGACTCTATTCACTGATGACATCATCCTATACTAGAAGACCAAATAAACTTGATCAGAAAACTTCTAGAACTTATAAATGAGTACATCAAAGTGGCCATAAATCAATAACTTTCCTATACTCAGCAACAATTCTACTGAAGAAGAAATCAGGAAATCTATCTTATTCACAATATCCTCAAAAAGAATAAAATACTGGTGCATAAATATAAAAAAGGATATAAATGACATCTATAATGGGTCCCTTCAATCATTAAAAAAAAAAAAAAAGAATTTGCTGAATACCTGAGTAGATGGAAAAACATTCCATTCTCTTGGTTAGGCTGAATCAATATAATCAAAATGGTCATTCTGCCAAAGCCCTATACAGATTCAATGCAATCCTCATCAAGATACCAATGACATTCTTTATGGATCAAGAATAAGCAATTATCAAATTTGTGTAGAAGAACAGAAGACCCAGAATAGCCAAAACATTACTAAGCAGGAAAGAGGAAGCAGGAGGTGTCACAATTCCTGACCTGAAGTTATATTATAGGACTATAGCAACAAAATCAGTGTGATATTGGTATAGAAACATTATTGAAAACCAATGGAACAAAATAGAAGATACTGATACAAACCCCCTAATCTTTAACAATCTGATATTTGATAAAGGGGGCAAAAACATAGAGTGGAAGAAGGACAGCCTGTTCAACAAATGGTGCCTGAGAAACTGGACAGCCGTACACAGACAACTGAAATTGAAATCATACTTCTCACTTTGCACAGAAATCAAACCAAAATGGTTCAAGGATCTGGAAATTAAACCAGCAACTATACAATTGCTTGAAGAAAAAGTAGGATCAACACTACCTGATATAGGGGTTGGCACCATCTTCCTTAACAAGACTCCCATAGCACAAGCATTAAAGTCAAGAATAAATGAATAGGATGTCATTAAATTAAAAAGCTTCTGCTAAAGAATTAGTCAAGAGTGTCAAGAGAACCTACAGAATTGGAGAAATTCTTTCCTTCTTACACCTCGCACACAGGGCTAATATCCAGAATATACAAAGAACTTAAAAAAGTGAACACCAAAACAATAGTCTAGGGAGCTAAACAGAACTTCTCAACGGAGGAAATCCTAAAAGGCCATAAATATATGAGAAAATGCTCTACATCATTAGCAATCAGAGAAATATAAATCAAAACTTCACTGAGATTCCATTTTAATCCTGTCACAGTGGCAAAAATGAAGAATATGAAAAATGACAGATGCCAAAGTGGCTGTGGGAAGAGAGGAACACTGTCACACTGTTGGTGGGACTGCAAACTGTTACAGCCACTCTGGAAAGCAGTGTTAAGACTCCTCCAAAAACTTGGGCTGGAACCACCTTATGACCCAGCTATCCCACTTCTAGGTAGTTTCTCAAAGGAACTAGATTCTGATTACCTCAGAGATACAGCTTCATACATGCTTTTAGCAGGTCAATTTACTATAGCTAGACTATTGAACCAACACTGATGACTCTCACTGGACAAGTGGATTAAAAAACTTTGGTACATATATACAATGGATTTGTACTTGAATATTAGAGAAAATGATATCCATGTCATTTGCAGCCAAATGGATGGAAATGGAAAAAAAATTAATGCTGAGTGAAATATCCCAAACTCAGACTCTAGTGCCAAATGTTTTCTCTTATATGTGGAAGCTAGAGTACAATCAGAAACAGACTGACAGTTGATCAATGTAATGATAACCACAACATGGGTGAATTTTTTACATGAGCAGGGATAACTTGCCTAGGATTCTGGGAGATAAAGGGAGGGTGACAGGTAGGGGGGAAGAGAATAGGAGGGCTATCAAGATTATTGAAGGAAGGGAATATGAGGGTTTTAACCCAGTGGGGAAACTTCATCTTCCATATGAAGCCCAACTAACTCAGGGTAAAGTGGAGATAAACATGGGATCGGGGGGAACTCAAAAGTGCAAGGCAATGGAATGACATCAATCTTGGCTTGCTCTGGCATTACACATTTGTTCATGGTTGTATGGAAATGATTCCCTCTTAAATGTAAGACTATGTTGAATGAATAAATAAAAGAAAGAAAAAAAAGAATGCTTTCCTGTTATCCCAAAGATTTTGATATGTTTTTTCTTCATTCTCACGGCATCATTGTCTGATGGATACATGTAATAATATCTATTTTTTCCGTATGATCACCCTCAATCTGGGGGTGTCTTTGGCTGTAAGTTGGGTCTTCTGTAAGCAGCATATTATTAGATTTTGTGTTTTGATCCAATCCGCTAATTTGCGTCATTTGATTACTGCATTGACACCATTCACATTCAGTGTTAGGATACTTATGTGGTTATGGTTCATAGTCATCATGTTTTATTAGTATGTTTTGTGCTATCTCCTTTGTCTATGGATACCATGCCCTTTTATTGAACTTCCTCTGTTTTTGTGTTTTCAGGATTGTTCGATTGTTTTTCTATCTGGAGTTTATCTTTGAGAATTCTTTGTAATGGTACATTTCTGTTCACGAATGCTACAAGTTTGATGTTATCATGAAGTATTCTTGTTTCCTCATCAGATTTGAAGCTGAGTTTTGCTGGGCATAACATTCTTTTCTGCAGTTTGTGGTCATTTAGGCATTGAAAGATCTCCTTCCAGGATCTTCTTGCTTCTAGAGTCTGAACTGAAAAGTCAGACATGATTCTTATATGTTTGCCTCTGAATGTGATATGATGTTTCTCTCTTGCTGTTTTTCATATTCTTTCCTTGATTTCCCTGTTGTAGATTTTGAATATGATGTGTCTCAATGACCTTTTCATGGATTAGGCCTATTGGGATTCCTATACACTTCTTGGATGAGCATTTCTGACTCTATTCTGATATGGGAAAACTTTTCTTTAACTATTTCATTTAGAATGCTCTTTATAACATTTGTTTTTCAGTTTCTTCCTGTATCCCAATTACTCTTATATTGTTTCTTCTGATCCCAGACATTTTGAAAATTCTGATCATGTTCTGTGAATTGTTCTTTTTCCCCCCTTTCTTGTTATCCATGTGCTCGAGCTTATTCAGCTTAACTTTGTTGGAAGTTCTTTCTTCAATAGCTGAGGTTCTATTTTCTATAGAAGTTAGTCTATTACTACATTTTTCCCTAATTCCACTGATGTGATTACCTGTGGATTTTAGCTCTGTTACTTCCTCTTTCTGTTTCTTTATTTCTCTGATAATGGAGTTTTTAATCTCTTGAATTTTCTCGCTTAGTCCCTTCATTAAATCTTCTTTTAGTTCATTGTTCCTTTTAGTAATCAGATTGTTGATAATTTGTTCTAGGTTTTCATCCCACTCCCTGTCTGTGGGCTCCTTGGTAATGGAGTTGTTGGTTTAATGTGAGCATTTTCTAGTTTTTTCCTCATCTTTGAAATCTTCTTATGTATCTTTGAATTAAAGTTCCCTGCTTGGAAGCAAGGCGAGTCTCTGGGTGCATCTTCCTTGCAGGCTCAAAGGTCAGGTTAGACACTGTCTCTCTGATGATCACCTTCTCCCAGAAAGTTGCTTCTGCCTGGAGCATCATTTTGTTGCATTCTTTGGAATTAGGTTCCAGGACTTGGATATGGAATCTGGTGGAGTTGCTGGGCAGCTTGCTGGATTGTTGAAGCTAAGCGACAAGTGTGCACCACCGGGTCCTGTGTTCCCAGAGACATGGGGCAGTTTGGAATGGATCAGCATATGTGCTGTGCTATGACCTGTGATCCCTGGTGGTGGAGCCAGGCCTAATATATCTGGCCCTTTCTGGTCTGTGCAATGATAGGTGGGTGTGATCATGGGGTTCTCAGGGTGTAGTGCATGACTGCCAAGGCCAGAGCCAGAGTCCTGGCCCCATGCAACAGCAGAGTTGGGTCCAGGCATGGGGTCCCTAGGGTGTCCTGTGCGTCTGCTAAGGCTGGAGTCCTTTTCCCTCACCCTGGCCTCTACAAAAATCCATCATTCTTCCTTAGAGGAAACAATTCTTTATTAGATACAGTATGAAACTCTAGTCTTTCTTTTAAAATCTGTGTAGTGGAATCAGAGCATTTTTAAATCTTCCTTCTGATGCAAAATGAATCTCAATAATCCATTTTGAATTGTGAGCATTGCACTCTGGCTAGGAAAGTATAATAGCTATTGCTTCCTTGCACCTGTTCAGGAATTCTTTCCCTGTCCTCAGGTGGTTTCTTCATACTCACTCAGAGATCAGGGCTCTACTGCACACTCATAGACTTCCTTTTTTTCAGATCTTCAGGGTTATTTTCACCTGCAGTGCTCTTCTCTCCACTTTGCTGTTCTTCAAATCCTGTTTCCTTGTTCTAAGTCACTAATCTTCATCTCTTTCTCTCAGGAGTTCTGCTGTGCTCTGCCTTGGCTCCCCATCTGGCATCACAGTTGGCTTACCTTTTCAAAAAGGTGTAATAGGTCAATTTCAAAGGTTGCATCTTTATTTTCCATTTCCAGGGATCATTGTTACTGCTTGATATCCCATCTTCAGAAGAATTATTTCAAATATTTGTCTGCATTTTATTTGTTTCTGAAGGATGAGAAATTCAGGCTTTATATTATTTTCAAAACCTGAACTACTACTTACACAGTACATACAATACCTGTGATACACTGCAAGATATATTCCCTCCTACTGCATAATAGTAGTTTGTATTTCATAGTTCTTATGAAATAATTCAAACAAAATGTTACTTATCAAATGTGTATTTAAGTAGATTAACGCTCTATAGGCATTCAAAATCATATTAACAATATGAAATTAATTGTCTGCTAATTATAAAATGTAAATATATTAAAATTTGCAGGTTTTCCTTGAATTGTTCTGAAATTCATACACTAAGATAGTATCTTTTTGTGTAGTCTACATGTTTGATTTGCTTTTTCTCCATTAAAATCCATATTTTCAATATTCCACCAATTCATATATAGCATTTCAGTTCTATTTTTTTTTTTTTTACTATTTCTGTAAGAAAAATTCAAGAGAGGGGAACAAATCAGTGTTTGTAATGAAAGTATTGTGAGAATATATTTTACTTAAAGATAAATCTTCACTGAGGTTTATCTCATTGAGATGTTACTCTGACAAGTACATGTTTCAAAAAATAAAAAAATGTCTATTAAGGGAAGCAATATTTAACGGATCTAGAATAAATCGGCAAGTAAGTAGTCTTCAACCCATCCTTTGAAAATAAATCAAAATTTGTGTGTGTTACCCAAAATTGAGAAAATTCTCTATATATGAATCAAGTAATCTACTGATGTTTAAAGCAAACATAGGAAGACTATTTGTCACATGACTAAGTGACAGCGGTGTGCCCCGGGTTCGAGAACTGACACCAATCAAAACTCTTGCTCTTATTTTTGTCATTTACTTAGCCTACATTTCCTCACTTGTACAATGTTACATTTTATTTATGGTGACAATTTTACTAATATAATAAACTTGTAACTTAGAAAAAACTCTAAAAACATAATAAATACTATTTCTGAAAGGATTGAAACTGTTCTATCCTTTGGTTTGAGTCACTATGTTTTAATCATATGTATCAGAATTTCTGGAAGGGGGAAAAATCAATGGTTTGTATATGTGTGTATCTGTATATATAAATATGTGTGTGTGTACATGTGTACATATGTGTTTATATGCACACATAGATGAAATGTATACATAAATATCTACATGCATGCTTGTGTCTATACATCTATATGGGGATGGAGGAAAGGAGAGAGAGAAAGAACACGATTTATTGTAAAGCCTGTCAAGTCTGAAATTGGTATGGCAGATGGTTAAGCTGAAAACTCAGGCAGAATTTTATGCTATAGTTTTAAATAATTTTTTATTCTCTCAAACAACACTTTATTTACTATTTTTTTAAAGAGAGCAGGACAGTGAGAGAGAGAGAGAGAGAATCAATTTTTATTTTCTCACATGGCTTTCGTTACTCCGACACTTAGCTGTGCATGTGGGTGCTGGGGTTTGAACCTGTGTACTTGTGTGTGCCAAACATGTGCCATAAACGCTGAGCCACCACTCCAGCCCTGATTTTTGAATTCTTATAATTTCATGGACTTTATTATAATTTTATGAATGTAAACTTAAAATACTTTATGTAAGTTGTGCAAACAATATACAGCCACTACATGTGATACATCCAGGTACTACTCCTTGTCTACCTTAACATTGTACTATTTAGGTTTTATATAAATGTTGCTACTACCCTAAAAAGAAGCAAAGCAGATTTCTCTCCATTCAGCTTGCACCCATGTAAATTTGTGATCTGCTTGTCACAAATGGACCTATGCTGAGATACTAGGCAAAGAGGCAAAGTCAAAAAAACAATGGAACTTCTACTTGCTCTCTGAATTACTCTTTGTTCCACATTCAGCTGTCCTAACAAAAGTCTGAATGCCCTGATGCTCTGATGCTGTGAGGAAGCCCCAAACTAACTCTCATTGAGATTTGCTTAAAGAAACTTGAAGATAACATAAAGATAGACATCTTCTAGTCAGCCTCCAACTGCTCATTTCTTCCTTAACCTCTGAATTACTGTTTGAAAATAATATTCTGATGCTTTGAGACAGTTGCTGCCCCCAATGATTCTTACCTATGAAGAGCCTTGAATTTTACTATACTTTTAAACTAATGCTTTATCCTGATGTACAATGATAGATACTGGGTAAAATGTAGTACTTTTATGTCAAATACTAAGGTAGTTTATATTATGGGCCAACTTGATTGAATCAGAGGATGTCTAGATACCTGGTTAAATCTTATTTCTGACTGTGTCTATAAGGATGTTTCTGGTTGGGATTTAGATTTGATTAGTGGATTCAGTGAAGTAAATTTCTCCAAATCCATTAAGGACTTGGATAGAACATAATGCAGAAAAAGGAGAATCGCGCTCCTTTTTTTTTTTTTTTTTTTTCCTGTCTGCTTGAGCTAAAACATTAGTCTTATTCAGCCCTTGGACTGGGATTTATAACATTGATTCTTCTAAGTCTCAGGTTTCAACCTCAACAGCAGAATCATGCCACTGGCTGTTCTGCACTTTCAGATTGTGCCAATTTCTTATAACAAATCTACATTGTGTGTGTGTGTGTGTGTGTGTGTGTGTGTGTGTTATTCATTTTGTTTCACTGGACAATCCCGAGTAGTACAGAGACAAAGATCATTTCCCCACACAGTGGTTTTTAATCACAGTTGAGTTATCCAAACTTAGAAACTCCTTCCTCCCCAATAATATGAGGGAATTGCTAACAAATCTGCCAGATCTTTTCAGTGGGAAACATTTTCTATTATTCTTATTGGGAAACAAACCATTTGAAGCACAGGAGATGCAATCTACCTTTCAAAACTTAATTCTATACATTTTTAAAATAATATGAATCAAAGATGTCAAGATTTTCTGGCTAAAATACGGGCAGAAATGCAAGAGATCCATAGAGATTTATTCTCAAAGAATGTTTCTGGATCTGTGTACTACAAACACAATAAGAGTTAAGACAATGAAATAAAATACTGGTTAAGCCATTAAGTGATAGGGTGACATTTAGATTGTAGTAATAAAGGAAATGCTACATTTAAAATAATAGATCTTACTTAATATAAGTAATAAGAAAACTTCCATTAAAATTCTACCTGTAAATTACACCAAGGACCTTAAAGAGTAAAACAAAACACTTCTTTTTTAAAAAGTAGAATTAAACTTTCTAAAAATTACTCAGAACAGGGAATTAGCAACATAGATGTCACAAGTAATTACCAAGTATAAGGGCAATAGGAAGAAACAGAAGTTTGAAGCCAAATACGATGAAGAAAATTTGATGAAATTTCATTCAAATATCTCAGCTCTAACGTTACCCAAACCTTGATGTTTGTAGGAAATAGAAATTTGTTTTGTTATATTTCTGCATGTCACAAGTCCAAAATCAACATCCCTGGGCTGAAACCAAGGTGTTCATTGGATCAGTTACACTCTTGAAGCTCTAAGGCAGAATCCATTTCTTGCCTCCTCTAGTCTCTGGTGATTTCTAGCAACCCTTGGCTTGTGGCCACATTATTCCAATTTTGCTGCACTATTAAATAATATATTTATTTTTATTTCATATAGTGTATATGTTTTTCAGCTTTTTCCTTTAAAAAGATTCTGTAATTGAACCTAGAATTCACCTGAATAATTCAGGATAGTCTCCCTAACTTCAGATTCTATTGTAATCACATCTGCAAAGACCCATAGTGGGAAACAATTTATGGATTTTTAAAATTAGAATCTAATTTTTTGAGATCCTTCTACCTTCATCATTACAGTTACATTAATCAATGAAAAAGTGTATAAATAAGCAAAGCCAAAATCTCAGATACTTTTTATCAGCTAGTCCTCTATTGATTATATCTGACTAGGCTGACAGTAGACTTTACAATGTTCAGTTATGTTCCATGATCCTACCTAAAAATGATGAGAATTCCTAGGTTTTCTCTCAGTACAATCACATAATACAACTGCTTGTACTTGAATCTAAGTAGGACATTTTTGTGAAAAAAGGTATATGTATAAAAAGACATATAGATATAATAGTTTTAATGATCCAGTGAAAAACCAAAATCTGTTAAAAACATTTTTTTAAATTCTGACTCTGAGCTATTTCACCGACCTTCCTTTTTTATTTTATTTTGAGACAGAGTCTTGCTAGTAGAACAAGCTGGTCTCAAACTTGCAATCCTATTGCCTCCACTTTCTAAGTGACTAGATTTGCAGTCATGTGTCACCAGGCTCAGTTTGTTTGCCAATTATTATGAACTAATTTCACCTACTGAAAAATACTCCATGCACAGAGCTTTTAATCAATATTTTTGAACCTTACTCTTAAAAATAAAGTAGTTCTTTTATGTATATTCATTAGCACTAATTAAAAAACAATACTTTCCTCCCAGAAGAAAGTGAACTGGGAGAGGAAGGAGGGAAGGAAAAGAGGAAATAATGGGGACCGATTGGAGCAAATTATATTCTATGCCTGTAGAATTATGTTAGAGTGAATTTCACATCATATATAACTACAATGGACTAATAAAAATACTGTTTCAGAAAAGTGAAGAGCACATCAGATGTAGTAAATATACTGCTCTGGGTCAGGATGATAACAGTGGAGGAAATTATGTGTATGTTGGAACAAAGGTTATATAGAAACTCTAATTTCTGTTCTATTTTGCTGTGAACCTAAAACTGATTTAATAAATAGATTATTATTAATTTTTAACAAATGATTTTGAATACAGGAAATTTTTAACATTTGAATGAAGACTTGAAATAGAAACACTAAGAAAGAAAGGAGATAAGATGAAATAAAAACAATTTAAAATATATAATTAATTTCCTCATATAGATTTTTAAATATAAGATTTTGTACATACAAAAGAATAAGTGTGTGTTTCCCAAAGCTTAAATAAGAAGCAATAGGAAGGAATAAAGCTCATAGATAGTAAAAATAATAAAATTAGATTTGATCAACCCTCAAATTTTAGGAGATATAGTGAAATAAATTTTTCACAAAGTAAAGAAAAAGTATAAATAGGATTATTCTACATATTTCAATATTCCATGGAATATTCTTAGATGAGAAAATAGGAAAACAAACACAGCAAAGACACTAGTAAAGAGCAAATGTCCTGTGTTAGCTTTTCATGTCTGTGACCAACACATCTGAGAAGAACAACTTAGAGGAGGAAAGATTCCCTTGGGGCTCAGAGTTTCAGTGGTCTCACTCAGTCAGTGGTCGGCTGACTCATTTCTCTGAGCCTGAGGAAAAGCAGAACCTCATGGTGGGAGAGCAATGTGGAGGAAATTGCTGAGCTCATCGCAGCCAGGAAGCAGAGAGTGGGAAGGAAAAAGACAAACTTTCCTCTGCACAACCCCAGTGACCTACTCCCTCTGACTAGGTCCCACCTCCCCTTAGTCCATTCAGCTATTGATGGATTAATCTATTTATGGATTAATCTACTGAAGAGGTCAGAGCCCTTGTGATCCAGCTATTGTATAAAAGCCCCCTCTGAAATTTGTTGTCTTGGGGACAGTACTTTCAACACCTGAATTTTTGGTGGGATGCAAACCTAGGAATCAAAGGCTTAGAAAAGCATATGTCTTGACGTCGCTGAAAGAAAATAGAAACACCTTAGATAGCATGTCTAAAGTTTTCTGAAGGACTAGGTGCTTTCTTCTGTGAAGAATGCCATTTGAACTTGGATGAAAATATATTCTTAGAACAAATTTTTTCTGACATCCAGACCCTAAACGAAAATGTATCCAGACCTAATCCAGGAAGTAAAGAGTGTTCTCTGAGGAATGAAAGCCCATAACCCTTGTATTCAATGAATGAAAAATCAATCTTGCTAAGAGGCTGTGAGGTGGGGGAAATTTTCTCCAAGACAGAAGGACTTCCTTTGTTATATGAATCAGTGCATATAGATAGGGAGAAAAACACCAAAATAATGTCATTGATACTAATAAATGAACTCTTTCTTAAGTGAAACATTTCTATATCTAAGAAAAGTAAGTGATTTTGCAAAGTGTATTTCATAATTTTCCCTTTCCACTCAATGAATGCTTTTAAAGTAAGGAAGACTATGTTACAATTGCCATAAAATATTATTACATTTCAATACTATGATAAAAATCACATTTATACTAAAATGACCTGAGTGGTGCCCAGAAAGCCCTTCTCTAGATTCTTGTCTTAGTGTCATCATAATAGATATATTTTTTGCAGAGGATACTAATGGGCTTTGCTTTTGATTTATATGTTTCATTCTGTATGCCTATTAATTGAAGAAGCCAATTAGGCCTTAGATAATGACACATTAAAAACAAATAAATAACAGTGCCATTATGAAAATTCCAAAATTGGAGTGTGTTCTCTTGAAAGAAAATGTGTAGAAGTCAACAGTTCAAACTATAGTGAAAAGAGTATTTTTAAAAGCATCAATTTTTTGAAAAACTTACATTATATAGTGTTATAACAAGTCATTACAAGTTTTTTAAAAATAACTCTGATATGGAAGTATAGTGGGATATTTTCTTGTTTATCCATTTATTCCTAAACATTTATTAGTCTTCTTTGAGGTCATAATCACTATGCCATAGAGTTTTTGCTTTGTGACACTTCTAAAAAACCCAAGATTGAAACATCTAAAAATATTGCTTTTGAAAAAAATGAAAGTCAAATACTTTGATGTTTCAGAAAACCTGTAATATCTACCAAATTAACTCATAAAATCATATTTAAATAAAAGGTATACATAATCAATATTGCTCTGTTAGTTTGGTTTTGAAAGTGAGATTCTGTTTATGATGTATTTTTTTAATTCATAAGAAGAGAGGTTATAGAAGAGAATAATAGACTGAGATTGAAGTTAAAGTTGAAAGCTGTAGTAGCATTAATTTTAGTAGTTCACTTTCATGGAATAAATGATTCAAAAAGAAAATCAATGTGTTGGAGGATAGTTTAGTTTTTAACAGACAAATGCATAGCCAGATTGTTTTATCAGAAATCTGGCAGATTCTATCGACAGCATCATAAAATTAAGTCAGTGAAACACATTTAGAATTCAAAAGAAACAATAGTCAAAATGAGAATTTGGAAAAATCTTAAAATTACCACTGTAGAGATAATTAATCTTTCAAAATATTAAATAGGTGCTTTTTGATGGCTAGAATCCAGATATTTATTTTTACATATTTCATATTTTATAAATATTTAAAAGCTGGACTTTGTATGAGATAGTAAAATGAATAACATAAATCATTCATTTTATAAATAAGAAAAACAGAGTCTCTAAATCAGTAAGTGATTTTTCTCAGTCTTAAACTGAGTTCCCATGTCCCAAAGACCTGCTTTCAGAAGCCAAGCCTCTTTATTGAAGAGACCTTAGAAAACAAGGAAGCAAGGAGAGGACAAGTCTGGAATAGGCCATTAGAAGCAGAAAACTCTGCTAAATATTTGTTTAAATATCTAATTATTTGTTTATGCATATGATACATTAAAAAATTAGGTATCTGAATAGGTGATATCCCATTTGAATCATGTGGAATCATTCAAGCAAAACATTCATATGGTCAGGAAAATTTCTAGGTTCCCTGCCACTAAGTACTTCAAGTTGCTATTCCAGCATTTAGCAGTAGACTGTCAGGAAAGTAAGAATGATTTTCTTTGCCTCTACTAAGTTCCCTGTGGATGAGACTGACAAAAGACAGAGTGACAAGTTAAAAATGCAAGCGGAAGAAATTCAGTAATGCGTAACTATGAGTGGTGATTAGTTAGAATTTTGGGCAAATAATAGCCCATTAGTTTCCTCCATATATTTACTTTCCATGTTTGTTACCCATGCTTTGAAGCCTAAAACTTTTTGCCTACTCTTGTCTCTACAAATATATTATGATTTGTGCATGTCCATTTCACAGCTCATTTTCTTCTTCTTCATGGTCTCCAAAGTTCCCTAAGAGAAGAGGTGTATGGCAAGTCCCTCTTTTTCATAAGTGTTGCCTTTTAGTCCAACAAAGTAAGCTCTAGAAAAGCTTTCTTTTGCATGCTTTGAATCTCAGATGCCTTTAGATCAAAATATTTATTTTTTTAATTGATTCAGCATCATCTTACATAACGAAGAGATTCATTGGTTCACATTCATACATGCATACATATTGAAAGAGTTGCTTAAGCCTGAACTGTGTTCAGGATCTCCCCCCTTCAAAATATTTCTTATGCCAAGGTGACATATATTAGGAAAGCATATTTTCATGTCCATAATTAAACATCTTATATATGACATAACATCTCAAAATGGCTCTAGCAGAACTTGAAGAAGCACGTAAGCAGAATTCCACAGATATGTCCTCAGTTCAGACGTTTACTGGTGTTAGAAGTTATAGCCTTAGTTGTGCACGTAGCAAAGATGGCACATGATTGAAATGACAATCTTTTCATTCCTTCACTAAATAACTTGTCTATTTCCTCTTTTGATTTGTCTTTGTGTGTGTTAGTTCAGTTTCTATTTTTAAAAAATTGTAGTGATTTTTGTAGGATAAAGTCTGTCAAAATGGAGACAGTTATGTACTTTGTTATTTCTTTTCTTTCAACTATTAAAATTTATCTTTATGCACAAGAGTAGATATAAGCATGTGGACCTTAAATTCATATAAAATAAAATTGCCTTGTGAGAATAAGAGTTGAAAAGAAACCAGGTGACATAGAGGTGACCTGAAGTATTAAAAAATTACTGCTCAAAATAAAAATAGGTGAATGCTTTTAGTGTGTGTTGTGTGTGTTTGTGTGTATGCTTTACTTCTTTTTCTTATTCCTTTTGAAAGAGAAGTAGCCAGCGTTATCACTTCTATAAAAGGAAAATCTAAAGAAAAAATATTAATTTGGAGATTTAATTTTTATGTTATCTTAAACATGAAGACTATCAAGTGCAAAATGGTATTCATCAAAATCCTTATTTAAAATGTATAAAAATTCTTGAAAATGAAGTACTTGGTGGTAAAGAAACTGAACTCAACTTCATTGTTTCTTTTCTTTCAACTATAAAGGCTCGTCTTTATATGCAAGGGTAAATCCATGTTTGTGAGGCAAAATTCAAATAATTTAGCAAGCCTCTTTAAGGAAAAGGAGAAAAAATCAGATTATAGAATTGTATATGAAAATGTATATTTATTTAGAGTGAAAAAACAGAAGGAATCATGAAAGTAACAGGCCACAAGGTTTACTTTGCCTGAGCTTCACAGTAAACCTACCTCTAGTTAGCTACTTTTTTCCTTTGGTAAAAAGCAAGAATATTCAGTATATTTTCATATTTTTCATAATTCTGAACCATTCATTTAACTCAAGTACTCTTCTTTAAATCTTGAAAGATACTAGCATTCTCAGACTTATTTGTGTTCTAATGGCCTCAGGATTACCAGAGAGCCTAAATAGCTTTATTAGTTTATATGTATTTTCCACTATAGAAACACTTAAAGTAGTAATTAATTATAAAAAAATTTTAAAAATTAAAGCATGCTAATAGAGCAGTCTTGCTAGAATTTCCCTAAATAAACACAATAGAGCTAATAATTTCCCAACACATACTTCCTTTTAACTTACAGAATAAGTAGAAATTTGCAAATTATTTTTGTCATTAGATATATAGACTAATTTTATAGTTTGTAAATAAACAAAACTTAAAGATGTTTATCTTTAAAATAAAATCTGGAGCACTTGTAACTTACATTTAGCTTCAATTTGAAACTATGATCATAAACTCTCTCCAAATGCAGAAATATATTATATAACAGCTATGGATCAAAATTATTGATTACTTTGAGATTTTGATTGTAGTGAAATGCATGATTACATCAAGTCTCCACATAACAAATAATGCCAATACTACTACAACCCAAAGTTTTCCTACTAAAAAGTAAAAGAGATTGACCACTGCAAAAATAAATAAATAAATAAAGACTATTTTAAGCATGGATGGGCTTTTCTAAAGCTACAGCTGTTTTCTTAGGTAACTACTTAAAATTCCTCAAAAGCAAATGATAAAATGTTAATATTTACAATACTAAATATTATTGTAGCACATATATTTTAGAATTAAAAATTACTCTTCAGATAGTTTTTAGATGATGTTTGGATGCAATTTTTTTTTCATATCTAATGTACTAAAACAATCACTTGTACCATAATCACGGGATAGCTGCTTACTAGATTAATTTAGGAGGTGTTCAACCAATTGAAACAAACTATTGCAGGGTGGATTTCAGGTAGCCAGATTACTTTAAAGAATATACTGAGGGGATTTTCATGCACATTGCAGTTTATCACCCACTGTGTTAAAATTATAATCCTGATGCATTTGATTAGTAAGTAATTGAAAGTAATTATTTGAACATATATTGGGTTAAAAATCATAAAATATGAAAGCAATTTTAGTTTTAAAGTCAACTTTCAATATGTTCAAAATATTTGTCATGCCCACTTTTTATTGTTATATATTCCTTAGATAATTTTGAAGTTATTATTGCTTGCAGATATAGAACCCAGCAATCACATTAAGCTTTATTTTTTTCAGGAATTATCATGAAGATCACAGCATCCCTACCAAGGAAAATGTGATTAAATTCCTAACAGTGCTGTAGGCAACGTCATGATTTCTAGGCAAAGCACAGGTAAGAAATGATGTTTGATGGAATCTGCAATGTTTTGTTGATTTATATGTTTACTTAATTTAGAGGAAAGGTGAAGATTTGAATTAGTTTGTATGAACCATTAGTTTACATACCCAGTGATTAACTGCAAAGATAGGTATTTAGATGCTATTTCAAAACTCTGTAATCATTTTCAAAACCACCTGAAAATAACTTGTGATTCATAGAATTCAGGCAGAAGTACATTTCCTGTTCCATACCCGTATATTATTTATCTGACCATCTTTTCTGTTTCCCATTTTTTCCTTGGCATTATTAGAGTAAATGTAGATCAAAGATAAAAGTTACCTAAAGGTTATTCAATCACAAATGTATACAAATCTAAAACACAGAGGGATCAGTGACCTCCGGGTTGGTCTGTGACCCCAGTCTCAGCAGCAAGGGGCAGCGCTGAATGCTTCTTGACAGTTTTAGCCCACTGCGCTCCGTCCTATCCCAGACCCTGGACACCCTTCCTTGGCCAGAATGACTGCTTCTAGAAAGTAATTTTGGATTGAATTAGAGCTTTCTGAGAGAGACAAAACATACTTTACAGTAGGCAAATTGAATTTCTCTGGTTCAGTGACTTGCTGCGCCACGGCGCCTCTCAAGGAGACTTTCACATTATTGAGAGCTGGTAGATTTCCTTGTAAAATAGCCACCGGCGGCACACACACTGTACAGCCGATTCTTGGTCTGCCATTTCTTTCAGAAATATTGCTATCTCACTTTCACACACATACAAAACTATTTAAATGAAGCATACAAAGAGATGACATAAATCATTGTCTCTTTCTTTGAAAAGAGTCTGTTTCAAGTGGTTAGTAATTCATGGAGAGGTCTCGATGGAAGGGTTTACTTTTAGCACATGGTATTGTGGAAACTCAGGGTGTTTCCAGTGGAGTGAAATGGAAGGAATATTAACTTATCTACCATACCACTCTAAAGGGAGAATTGGAAATGCTAGGAGTACTGTGTGACACCGGTTACTGTAGATATCTTCTTATCTTAAGAGTTTACAGAGAAATGGACCTCTTCTTTTCCCTTTCCTTTTTGAAGGATTTCTAAAATTTACAGGGTGATTAGACATATACAATATGTTAATTTATAAATGATTTTATTAATATAAACCAGTCATTTCTATTGCCTATTCATCAAGTACAGACATAGTGGGTTCTTTGGGAGGGGTCAGTTTCAGAGGAACTGGTAGCATTCATAAGAAATAATACCATACATCCCACATCTCACATTTCACTCAATAGTATTTTAAAGATTAGGAATCATCATGATAAACACAGGTTTAAATTGTTTCACAAACAGAGCAAACATTTTCATTCATTCTTATTATTTTGTTTGTCCACATTGTCTTCTATTTCTTAAGCATGTTATCTAGCTGGTGATTTTGTAGTCAAGTCACCCTGGGGAAAGTGCCTTTCCATATCTTTTTTTACACTTGCATATGGTGAAGTGTCACAGTCTAATTTATATCACCTTCTTCTACACATGATGTCACATTATATTGTACGTCTCAGATAAAATTTCATGCTAGAGAAGAAATTGTCAGGGTCATTAGGTAATAAGGAGTATTCATTTTAACACAGGCAGAGGAGGGCCCAGATTTAACCAGAAAATATGGAGTGCTCTGTGGTGATTCTTTGCTCCAGAGGTCCCTTAGGCTTGAAGCCCCAGGAACAGATGTGATCTCAGGCCTGTTTTAAAGAGAACAGAACCATTGGCGGAAACACCTCCCTCCATCAGTGAGGGAGCTCCTGCCAGAAGCAGCTTTCTCACCAGGAAGATCCTAGAATCATAGCCAAATTTGAATCTGCCTGGTGAGAAGTCACTGGGCATAAATCCCTAGTGATTTGGTGCTTGTTCACTGAGCAAACCATAAAGCATATGTGAAGAATTCGCAAAAGGGCTATGTGCATGTGCCACAGCCCGTGGGGGGAATCTTGTTGGCTTCATTCCTGATAGCATTTTCTCAGGGTCTGCTATTTTATTTCAAATCTCTGGAAAAGCTAGGATATGTGAAGTGCATGAGTTGAAAAGGCTGACATTTTGTACTTTTTCTGCAATTCTGTTTGTCTCTATAGTTTTGTTTGATTATGTTTCACAGAGCAGGACACTAACAAAACCATCTGGCTTCTATTTTTCTTATATTTTTTCTTAAGTGTAAACAGGACCTTAAGAGGAAATTTGAAAGCAGGCTATAGTAATTTTTAATATGTCTAGCAAGATAAAAATAATTCTATAAATAAAACCTTTAGATAAAATAAAATCATTGTAGAAATGTTTTAATCCTCACTTCAGTAACAAAACATTCAAGGATTTGCCTCAAAATCTCAAGCAGATTATTGAATCACACACATACACACACACACACACACACACACACACAAGTACAAGCATAGACCCATACATACCCATGCTCACATACTCACATTGGCACAAGGTTTTCAAGTTAATACATATACTGATAGCTTATACCATGCAATACTATGAATAGGTTAGCATTTGGGATACTTTTATCAGAAAGAAATGATTGAACATTTTTTGTTTTGTTTCAGCAGCCTGATAGTAGACATTGGCCAATTTAGCAGGAAGTTACATTTTTACTGCTTTGCATATTAATCAGTTATTTAGAACACTCCTGCTGAGAAATACCATCATAACAACAACACCACTTTAATGGGGCATTGCAAAGATACCCTAGAGAATCAATTACAGTGAAGACCTATGAAAGGCTGTTCTGCTTTTCATTATATTGTGGGGTTAGGAAGACGGCTGATGAGATGATGAGACCTGAAGCATTTCCAATACTTTTAAGGAAAAACAGAATAAAATTCATCTGGACCAGAAGAATCACTAGAGTGTTTAGAAGGTGGAAGCCTTGCTCTCTCTGACTGTCACAGTAGTCCTGTGTTCTGCCATTCTGCCTCTGTGAAACACCTCTAGGAACAGAACTTCTGCATCATTTAGATTCGTATGTGTTCTCAAGGTCTGTTTGCAGAAAGTGAATTTGTAAGTAAAATAGTGGTAGATGTCAAGTTCTGAAGCACATGAAAAGCCAATTTTTATTGAGGCCAGCCTGAGGAAAGTCAGCAAATAGTAAGACCTGCAGTACTGGGTCTTGAAAATCTAACCAGAGATCTTCAGTCTGTAGATGAGAATCTGGTTTTAACATTTGTTAGGATATATAACTGAATAGATAATTAAGACAATTAAACCCTAAAGATATTAGTGAAACTTTTTCCAGGAAATTTCTCCAAAATGCATCTTACCTCAAGTAATAAAAAATAATGGGATGCCAAGTATTTTCTGAAAAATATTTATGAGACTAAATATAAATGCTGCCTTTTATCCTACCTTACATTTTCAACTCTGACAAAGATCTTCCTAACCCTATTATTTCATCACTATAAATAAATTCCACTCCTGAGTGTGCTTTCCACTTTCCTGATTTGGTTACTTTCAGTTGCCCACAAGTAAATTAACTTCCCCTTATTTTTACTTGATCCAAGAATGCCGAGTTTTTATATTTCTTTACTCCTTTTTCCTTAAAGTATTCCCCAATCCTCCTTACTAGAATTTATTGGCAGAGGGCACGATATACTGTAATATCCATTTGTAAAATCTCAAGATAATTAGTACACTCTGCGTTATATGATTGTACCTTTCCTCAATTCTAAAAGACTAAAAACTCCATAAGGATAAAGTTTACACCATGTTATTAATAGTATGAAACACTAGTGTCTTCAAATTAGTAGGTACTTACTCTAATTTTGCATTAAGTAGGTTAATAATGTATAAATCATATCAAAATATACTCATTCATTTTAGTTTATTTGATTTTTTTTAAAAAGTTCACAAAATTTAGAGAACTATTCACTTGTGACTAAAGTAAATGTAGGATCTGATTAGAATTGCAAAACTGTTTCTTTAAAAATCTGTCTGGTCAGCTGAATAAAAGTATGTAGATATGAAGCATAAAGTATCATTAAAAATTCCTTTTGGCAGAACTGCCCATTTCATTGACACAAAAAATATTATTGGGTAAATTGAATCACAAAGGTTAATATTTAATCTGCAGCATGCATTTTGGAAATAAAGTGAAAAGTAAAATGGTATGGTTAAAAACACCCACAAATGCAAAATCTGAGTAGATAACAAAATCTAGGACTCCATAATAAGTTCTCTGTATAGCAAAGTGTCACTTTTTGCAAGGTGTCTGGCATCAGAACTGATAGAATATTTCTCTAGACTTAGAGTAAGTGATCTGATGCTCTTTGATTTTCAAAAATGCATTATAACTGCAATGACACCTCTTGGTAAATTGTTTGATTTGTAGAATGCTCTCAATATAAAACTTAAACCTACAAGGTACTTCATTGTATGAATTCTTTCTAATTTATTATGAATCTCTAGACCTGAAATTTATGTTCATGAATATACTTTGGGCTGTCCTGAAGGCCAGGATTCTTAAAGCTGGAGCATCAGGGCATTCAGGAACAGGGTGAATATTTTTACCACTACTTTAGGCAGTGACATAGGCAGAGACTCCAGAATATTTTATGAATATGCACCACTTCCTGACAGCCCCCCATCCCATGCTTCTTGAAAAAATACGAAAGGTGTCAGCTGTAATAGGACATCTTTGTGGCAGCTTGAAGAATAAGAAGTATTTCTTCCTTCCATGAAAGACCATGCTGTTTAGCATTCTGCTTTGACATGAACTTCATGCAACACATATACATGTGTGTTTCTATTAGTATATATGACACTTTGTTTCCTTTGATTTACTTTTTTGACATTCTTATGATTGTTTTACTGGAATACATCTTTAGTATGCCTGTGGATGGGGTGGGCGAAGTGACATGTGTGAATTGGTTTTTATTCTAAACATTTTTGTCTTTTGTGAATTTATGATTTCAACACAATATACCTTCAACAGTTTTTTAAACACAATTTGGACAGAAAACATTTTTAGTGCTTTTCCAGTTTTTTTCTCTACACTCTTACTCTTATTTGTATCTCCTCTTTCTTCATATTTGAGTATGTATGCCACAAGACTGAAAATACAATTTCAGTACTTAAGCTATGAATTTTGTGGGATAAACTATAGTTCACTGGTAGGACTTGCTTTCATTCTCTAGGCGATATATAAGAAGTAATTGTTGTTCTGCTTTCACAGATGTGACCTCAGGAATGTTCTTGGATCAGGCTGCTTAACCCAAGAATATGAAGCTGATGATCAGAACAGTGTTCACTCGTGAATGGGCAGTTCCTTAAAGTCTAACTTTGTGATGTTTACTATGTGGTTGATAAAGTGCACTTAACTCAAACAAGTTGACCTTTCCCACATTTCCACACTATGCTAAATAAGTTCAGGATTTCTCCGAAATTGTTTTATAATGGGGCCTTAAGAGAGGTTGCTGTGCCCAGAGCTAATATTAAAAAGACTTCTTAGAGTCTTCATGAGTATTTGTTGATTTGTTTATAAATTTATTGACTATCATTGTCAGTCTCTCAATATTTTCTATTACAATCATTTTCATTTTAAATATATTTTATTATTATTCTCTTCTAGATTTTCCACTAATGGATTGTGTTATCTTTTTGACTTGGCTTGTTCAAAGAAGTACCTTATTTATAAATTTCCTGCAACCCAGTGATAAATTTCTCCCATTTTATTTTAACATTTAAATGTTCATTATTTTGTAAATGGTTTTCGTTACAGTTTGGATTACCTCTTGACCCAGACAATTAAATAAAATGTTTTTAAAGATTTCCCTTTGTTTACGTATTAATCCATTTTTTAACATAACAAAATGCCTGAGGCAGGGTGCTGTATAAAAAAAGGAGGTTTATGTAGTTCTGGAGTCCCCAGGGTCTGCCACTAGCATTAGCTTGACTGTAGTAAGAATTTCATGCCAGATGACATGAAAATGGTAGGTGTGGAGGTTGGAGCAGTGGCTCAGTGGTTATGGCACTTTCCTGGTATGTGGAAAGATGCAGGTTTGAACCCCAGCAACATGTACACAATGAAGTTTTGGAGCAACAGAAGCTACATGGAAGACTAAATAAATTTGATTCTCTCTTTCTCTCTCATTCTCACTCTCCATCTGTCTCTCTTAAAAAATATTGTTGGGTGTGTATGTTACTAAAAGTAATAGCATCACTAGACTGGAAGACCAAGGGGAGGGAACAGGTTTGCTCTTCATATAACAAACCCTGAATTGACAAGTAACTACTCAGCATCCCATAGGAACTACCTTATTCCCTTCTGAAGTCACCACCCTCCATGACCTAATCTTTTCCCACTATGTGTCGTTTCTTAACTGATATCAACTTTTCACCCTGTGAAACCTAAAGGGGGAGAAAACCCACATCCAGTCAATAACCTATTATAATATCTAAAATGATTTCATATGGTCTAATAATGTCTATGCATGTTATTCCTTTTTGCATATTGAAGTATCATTGAATTTAATCCATAATCCATTTCTGTATAATCTAAAGACATTTTCAAATAATACATTTTTCTCTTAGCATGAAAAAGACCATTCTAATTATCACAAATTCTATTATTAACTCTAGTCTATGGATAGGTAACTTAAAGACACATAATTTAAAAATGTCTGAAATGAACACTGCTTGTATTTGACATGATTAGGGGTAAATTCCCTGGCTGACTCTAACGAGGAGGAGAAGCACCTCAGTGCAAAACACTGGTACTATGTCTACACAGGTGTCAATAGGAAAAGAACTCTTCTAAAGATTTTTAACAAAGGGAAGACAGGAGATAGCCTGGCTTCTCATATTTTTCTTATCTCTCTGTGTTCAGGAAACTGATGTCAAATAAAAAAATAGTGAATAGCAATCCAAAATAATAATAAGGATAATGATAATAGTAATAATAACATTGGTTATTGAGCAAAAGGTATTATCCATATTATCTTCTAAAAACACCTAAATATCTTCAAATTAGCTAGAAATGATCATTAGAGTTAAGAACAAATAACAAAAATACATATAATTTTTCATAACACTTCATTATGAACATGTTGAATTTTAATGAAACCATTTTGATAAGGAATTTCACTTTATATTTGCTTATTGTATTCACTTCTTGTGGTTTTTGTTTTTTGTTTTAAGAAAATTGTATGAGTTTCTCTACCACAGGTATTTTTATATTATCTGGACTCCTGAGATTCAGAAGAAATTTTGAATTCTTAAATTTTAACTTAAACTATTTTAAAGTGAGTACATGGATATGATAAAATAAAGCATATAGAGTGATGTATAGTGAGCGCTTTTAGAACACTTTTTGATACCTCCACAATAAACAACCCCATGTAGAAAAGTTTTTATTTAGAATTTTATCTGTAAAATGGAGAGTATCATGGACTGTGATTCCTCAGACAAGGGTCTCATATCCAGAATCTATAAAATACTCAAAAATGTCAGCTACAAAATCACCAACAGCCCAATTGATAAATGGGCCAAAGAGCTAAACAGAGACTTCTCACCAGAGGACATCGATCAAGCCAATGAATACATGAGAAAGTGCTCTAAATCATTAGTAATCAGAGAAATGCAAATGAAAACC
>PVKS010022259.1:23579-34083 GCA_004027875.1 Aplodontia rufa | reverse complement strand
GAGTCAAGGGCCAAATGGTATCTTTCATTTGTGGAGGCTGGACCTAAACCCAGGCTTCGGAGTAAGGTAGACAAACTCATGTATTAGATCCATAGAACAAAACTGCAAAATGTTAATATTTATGAGATACAGTTGCAAGATACTTCATAAGATATTTGAACAAGCTATGCTACATACCTGTTCAAAAACATAAATGTTTATTCCTATTGTCAAATATTTTGAAGAATAACAAGGGATGATAGGAAGGGAGGAGAAGGGGAAATGTTGGAACTAGATAAAGCAAGGTACACTGCTAGCAGTTATAAATGTCTCTGTATATACTATAGCCATATACATAAAAAAATGTTCTTCACAGGTATATGAATTATGTCACTGTATTTAGGTTTTTTTTAGGAATAATATGGGACCCAGAATAAAGGTTGCTCCATATAGGGGCAGGGATCCTCCTCTGGTCTGTCCTGGACTTGTTCTGGGGCCTGGACAAGAAGAAGCCTGGGCTTGCCCTTTACCTGGGGGTGGGAAGACTTCTCCAAATGTGGATGCTACCTGGGGTGTCCTGGGTGCCTGCCCAGTTGAAATAGTTTTTACAAAAACAAATTGTACATTAAAAGACACCAACAGGAAAAAAGAAAAATGATGGATGTTGAAAAAAAAAAAAGATCCTTAGCTACTGTGACTGAAAGATGAGGTGAAGATTGCAAACCAAGTAGGCCATACCGTACTAGCTAAGAGACTTCAGGACAAAAGTACTCACCAGATAAAGAGATACTAAATAAGGACAAAAATCTGCACACCTCGAACCCTTAGTATTTATGGAAACATACACACCTGATAAGAGAACCAAAATACGGAAGTGGACAAAATGAAGGGAAACCTAGGGAATTTGGCCATCACGATTCCAAAAGGAGAACTACAGCTGGACAGAAGGTCACTAAGGAAACTGCCCTGGTGAGGGTCATCTCCATGTGGAGGACATGCTGCCCAGCAGAACCTGTTCCATCACAGACCCTGCCCCAGGCCTGACGTCATTACAACAGAGTAGCAAGCATCTCCACAAGAAAGATGATGTTCTCTGACCACAGTAGGTTCAGCCCATCATCAATGAACTAAACAAATCACAAATGTGGGAATTAAACATCTTAAACAAGAGGAAACCCTTAGGAGAAGTTAGAAAATACTTGGGGATGAATAGAATGAAACCATAGCACTCTAAAACAGAATAGAATGAAACCATAGCACTCTAAAACAGAATTTCACCCATGCGATCATTGTTGAGAAATTTCTACTAAATTCATTCATTAGAAACGATGCAGTACCTTTTAACAAATTAGCATTCAAACTCAAGAAGCAGGAAAAAACACCATTATCCTAATGCAAGAAGAAAAGGGAAATAATAAAATTAATTTTAAAATAAATAAAACAATATGGAAAAACAGAGAAAAAGAAGAAAAACAGAAGTTGTATCAACAAACTTGGAAGAAGTTCAACAAAATTGATACAAATTTAACTCGTTGAGCACTAACCCTTCACAAAATGCTGAAACACTCTCACCAATGCTAATGTGTCCTAGATACTAAAGCAGACAAAGAATTACAGGGGAAAAAACCACCAATGACTCTAAAATATCATCATAAGACGCACAGAGATAAAATCTAGCAAACAGTCTACAAACAGAAACAGTAATCTAAAGGGAACTTTTTCCAGGAATGCATAGTTGACTCTACAAGTAAAGTCAATAAACATAGTAAAACATGTTACTGGAAAAGTCGGGGGAAACCACACAATCAATTGCTTTACTATCCACAGAATGAGCATTTTGCAAAATCCAATACCACTTTTTAAGTAAGAAAATAGAAAGTCAAAAATGCTAAGTAGGCGGTAACTCCCTCAGTCTGTGAGGGCATCTTTGGGAAGCCCATGTCCAGTTTAATGCTCTCTGGAGGGGATGAAGCCCTGATCTTAGCATATTCTTGCAATTCACCACTAACTTCTTCAAAAAGCATTGAAATACATTCATTTATAACAAGGCACAATCTACAGGTCACTATGTATGGCATACTTGAACAAAACCAACAAGGCAGGTCTAAAGATGGGGTTATTTTACATAGGATTTTCACCAAGGAAGACTTCAGCCTAATATCCAGGAAGAACCTTTCTGAACTTTAAAGGAAAAAGTAAAGTATTTAAAGTCTCCTGACTCCTTAGCAAGTGCTAAATGTAAACAAGACTAAAGCCAGACCACATGTGAGCACCTGCAGCCAAGCAGAGATCCAGTGCCACATCATTGAGGGAGATGCCACTTCCGTGAAAAGCGAACGCCAGGCACGATCTCATGGATGACACTGAAAAAATCAGACCCTAGAGTGCAAGTGCTCTTGGCACAACCTTCCAAAGATCTTCCATAGTGGATTCCTGCGTGGGAGTTGATTGAAAATGCAATTGAAGGGCTCAGTACATGAAGGGACCATAGGGGAGATGCGTGGAGCACCATGCATAATTGGAAAATAATTTGTCAAGACAAAAGGAAGAGTCTCCAGCAAAGACGACCAATGGTCATTTCACAGCTGACAAAGCCAAGCTCCCAAGATTCCTGATGAGGAGACCCCACACCAGCCCCTGCCCTCTCCGGTGGAATGGTGGGATTGTCATGAGATTTCAGAGTTCAGCTCCATGGTATACTAAATGGCAGCCCTCTTCAGAGTCAGAGGCCAGCTTTCTCCCATCAGCTATCTTTCTCCTTTTTCTCTGCAAGCCTGAAGTTGATGACCCTGTATGTTAATCAGGTGTCATTAGATTTCAAACTTACAGAAACAGATATTTCTCTCCATCTCAGCACTTTCTCTGGTGAGCCATGAATGTTCCCGATGCATTTATTCAAAGCACCCTCTAGATGCTTAACAATTGTCTGCTTATGTTTATTTCTTTCCTTAGGGAGGACTGGAAAAAAATCGTACTATTAGGAAAAGGTAAATAACCCTTCATGTCTTTGTCTAACTGACTAAGAGCTTCAGTATCTCCTTAATTTACAGAGTGTTTTCACTAACACAGGAGAGCACAGTGCCTGGCTTCCAGCCTTATAAGAAACTTGATTAGAGGCAATGGTTTTCTTAACACATGACTAATTGATCTCTGCATCCAATACAAAGATGATGTGTATATGTATGCATTTATGAAAATTTAACAACAAATCCCTTCAATGCATGGAACTATAAGGCAATGATAAAAAAAAGAAAAGAAAACACGTGCAAAGAAGACAATTTTCTTCATAGTATATTGAAAGTCAGAATGATCTATGGCCATGTGGATAACAGGAAAATGAATAGGAAATTCTCTCTGATTAAAACAAGCATTAAGATTGAGAAATTGTATTTTTATGCTTTAAATTATAAGCTGCTTGTGGACTGGGCTTCAGAGAAGACAGACAGATATAGACAGAAGCCAGATAAATGGAGATATTGACAGAGGAATAGATTGATAGGCACATTAGAGAGATAGATTAATAGGCAGATGATAGGTGTAGACAGTAGATGTGGATAGGTAGGTAGATAGATGTAGTTGCAGATAGACGGATGGCTGGTAAATACACTGATCATGTATAGGTGAATGGATTGATACATAGGCAGATTAAATAGTCAGATAATGATTTAGAGGCATAGATAGAGAAGGGAGGAGAAAAAGACTATGTATGTTTGGTTGATTTGTTCTGTTTTAAATGTATTAGAAATATTGAAAAAATTTAAAATGACATTACCTCTTAATACAATAATTGCCATCTTTATTGCCAAATATTTAAAAATATAAGCATTAAATGCAAAAATAAACTAAGAAAATCACCCATAATTTAAGCACTGTGAAATGTTCAACTTAGCTTTTGAAGTATTTTCACATCTTTTTTCTTTTTAAATTCATTTTAAAATTATTAAATGATTGTAAATAATCAGAGATTACAAACTAATAAAACCATTTATTCCTCCAGCCAAATCACAAAATTGACTTCCTTTTCCTCTATTTGTTTTAAATAGTATTTGACCAAATAAATTCCAAACACACTGTGCAAATGTCCTTTGCCACCCTCAGCTCCATCACCACTATCCCCCCTCAGGTTTCGGCCCTTTCCCTGCTTTCATTCTTTTATCATACCTGTGCTTTTAAGTAATGCACTTATTATTGCTTTCTGCAATCACGAGGCCTACAAAAAATGACAACATGTTAAGGTTCTCTTTTGTGGTAGATTAACTATTGTTAAATTAACATTAAACAAAGGATATCATTGCTACAGTTAGCTCTAATCAATTATCTGCAAATTCTCTGATGCTTCATGCATTTTAGATATCTCCTAATTTGTTTAGTCTTGTCAAAAACATTTTAAATTTTTTATTAGATGAATATGGAGTTACAATTGAGGGGGAATCATTATCAAACAATCAAGAACAAATGTATATTTACATAGTTAGCCAAGGCTGATGCCATGTCATGGATGCCTCCCTTGGGTTCCCCCAAAAGATCCTCTGTGTTAAATGGGTTTCTCATGGAGGTTGGAGATCTCCTTCCGAGTTAGTTCCCCCATACCCCCTTCCTCCAGTCTCCTAGATATCCTTCCTAATCCCTCCCCAACGCCTTGCCCTCTTCCCTACATCTCCAGGTATCCTAGGCAAGGTTCCCCCGGTGAGTGTAAAGATTCATACATGCTGAGGTTATTATTAGCTTAGCCATCTATCATACTGCTTTCATTTGTATTCTAGCTTCCACAAATGAGAGAAAACATTTGGCCCTTGAGTCTCTGAGATTGGAATATTTTACTTAGCAAAATTTTTTTCATCTCCATGCACTTGGCTTCAAAAGCCAAAATAGAGTTTCTCTAATGGCCAAGTAGTATTCTATTGTATATATGTACCAAAGTTTTTGAATCCACTCATCGAGTGAGGGGCATCTGGGTTGGTTCCATAGTTTAGCTGTAATAAATTGAGCTGCTATAAATATTGATGAAGGCATATCTCTATAATATGCTGATTCTAACTCTTTTGGAAAATACCCAGGAGTGGGATTGCTGGGTCATATGGTGGTTCCAGCCCTAATTTTTTGAGGCGTCTCCACACTGCTTTCCAGAGTGGCTGAATCAGTTTGCAGTCCCACCAACAATGTGACAGTGTTCTTCTTTTCCCACAGCCCCTCCAGCATCTGTTGTTATTCGTATTCTTCATTTTTGCCACTCTGACAGGAGTGAGGTGGAACCTCTTTAAATCTTCATGTACATAATTCATCCATGTTTTATATCACTCTTCCCACTTTTACTGTTTTGTGGAAGAGATCTTGCATATCCCAAGTTTATTCAAACACTGTTCCACATTGTTTCCCATCATGTTGAAAACTTGGAGATTCAACATTTATTTCTTTCCATCAGGAATGCATTCCAGGTAGTGTTATGCTGGAATCTGATTTTATTATTTTCTAAATACAGGCAAGCGAATCCGTGCTGAGTACTTCAGTCCATCGCGTGGACTGGAGGTGTCACATCTGTTCCTGTGCACTCCCTTGAAGGGGTCCACCGGGCTCGCTGGTCTTCAGCGGAGTGTGTGCACTCAACAACCATCTCATTCCAACCACAGTAGTGTTGGTGCCTCATGATGCGTTTCTCCTTCCTTATTCTTCTAGATGTTCTGCCTCTGCTTGGGAAGGACTCCGAGGGGCAGGAACAGAGTGGATAGGATGCTTCAGCAGAAGGCAGCAGGTGTCAGTGGCTCTTGTGCTCACACAGAGCCCAGACAAGAATCAAATTATACCTAGCAGATGTGCAAGTGCCCTGCTGAACAGACAGCGAGGCTTCACATCGCAGGCGGCTGCAGTTCAACTTTATAATCATAGCTTGTTGAAAGCAGGCATGGACAAGGTCAAATTTCATTTTAGGGAACAGAGTTTCTCTAGGCTGTAAGTCCTTGGTGTGTTGAACCACATTCGCTTCTCTCAAGTCACGAAACTGCTGATTTCTGGTGATGTGCAAAGCACGGATAAGGTGCTCGCCCAGGCCTTGAAGAACCAATGGCAAATCAATGAGCTTGAATGGCCCTGGCCTCTGAGTTCAGTGGGTGGATTCACAGCGTGTGCTGGTCATTCGGGCAGTGGTTCTCAACACCCATTGTCTGCCACAGTCACTACCAACGGCCAGGCTGCCCCTGATTCACTCACTCAGAACGTCCCAGGCTGGTCTGGGCATTGGCTGAATTTTTGAAATGCACAATGATACCTGTGACCAGGCCACCTTGGGAACTGTCCTGGGTCAGCATGGCCAGTGGACTCAGGCAACCTTGGGAACTGTCCTGGGTCAGCATGGCCAGTGGACTCAGGCAACCTTGGGAACTGTCTGCGGTCAGCATGATCAGTGGACTCAGGCTGCTTGGGAACTGTCTGGTGTCAGCATGGCCAGTGGACTCAGGCAACCTTGGGAAATGTCCAGGGTCAGCATGGCCAGTGGACTCAGGCTCCTTTGGGTATTTCACTCTATAGGATGGAAGCCCTCAAAGCCATTCAGAAGCCTGATCAAACATCAGCAAGATTGTGAAGTGGTCACACTTGACATGGGGCTGGAAACAGAAGCCCACCAATGTTCCCTTGGTCGGAGCTTCTTTTGAAGCAGCACCAAAGAGCAGGGAGTTTGGGTGAGATTGGTTAGGACCACACAGTCAGCTGCTGAACCTCAGGAAAAATGGTTTGTTCGGCTGCTGCTTACTCTGAGCCATGGCAGGTTGGGCAGGCACAGCAGCTTCACACACTTGGGCACTGAGATGCCATCCATGTCTACTCTTTGTTCTGCTGGTGTTGAGGAGCTGTGTGACCCCAGATAGTTGTCCTCCTACTCTAGACTGTCCAGTAAGGAGCAGGGATGGGAGGCTAGTTTTTTCCCTAGACAGAACATGCAGTGTTCTGCTCCTGCCCTCCAGGGAGAAGCCTGCCTGCTGCCTGCCCACTTGCAGGAGAGTCTGAGAAACATTCTGGTGGCCACAGGGGTAGCTAAAAGGAAGAGTCATCTCTGAGTCTCTCACCACAGGGATCAAAGGGAAACGGAAAAAAATGACACTCAAACATGCAGTTGAATGAGGCTTGATATGGAATAATATCTCAAGTGCCAATCTGATAAGAAATCGCATTATTAAGTTAATTTTCCCCTTGGACAGTGGCAATATATAAACCCAAATGTGCGCTTTGCTGGCTACTATTTCTTATTGAAAGCTGAAATCAGGAGTTACACAAGGGCAGCTCATAGCATCTTGTGCTCCCCAAGGCAAGTTCTGCTAAAGCACACGCATGCACACTGTGTTTGACAGAATGATGCAGGGGATACACCAGGGTACGCACACACGTGTGTGGGCACACACTCACAGACATGGATGTGCATGGGGCATCCCAACACAGAAGATTTCTAGGGCACTGATACTCACTTGTGAGAGTGTTAGGATGGATCCTTGCCCACAGATACCAACCCAGAGAATATCCAATCTCAAGAGTGACCATGAAGCATGTGTGGACATGGGCTCAGGGACCATCACAACAGTGGCACTCTGGGGTGCTCGTGGTGGCGAGGCTGTGGTGGGACCTAGCTGAAAGCTGGTTCGTGGTCGAGGCTGAGACGATTAGAGCAGTAAAATAGATAAAGTAGTAGTAGATGCAGCCCAGAGTAAAAAATAAATGCTGTTGAGTTCACATTGATATCACCGAATGAACAAATAAGTGAATGGGAAAGGCCGAGCCTCTGCAGGAGAACGCAAACAAGCCACACAGACACACTGCTGTGAATCAGGTGGGCTGCGGTTCTCTACTCTTTAAGTTTGGGTGCACGCAGTGGCTTCCTTCCAAAGCACACGGATGGAAAGGAAAGCGTGGCCTCCTAGTGCCCCCAACAGCACTGTGCACCAGCATGCATGCCAATGAGGACACAGCGGGTCAACCCTTTCTCCTGTCTTGAGCTGGCATGGTTCCATTAACCAATTCAACTGCAGGAATTTTGGTTCGCTCCAGTGGGTCAATAGTCTGATACACTGTGATGAAAATGGCATTCTATCTCTGGGTCGTCTTCCCCCAAACTCATAATATAATGGAAAACATCAGACATCCCAATCAAAGAAGCCAGCCATGTCCCAATGTTCTGAAAAATAAGTGACCAATTTTTGTGAAAACCAGCATAGTCAATTAAACTTAAAGACATTGCCAACAGGCCAGAGGAGGCCAAGGAGACCCGAAGGTTATTGAAAGGCTGAAAAGGACATTAGCTGAACATCAGGGACATCTGAATAAACTCAATAAACAATCAACTAGAAAGATCAAATTTACCCACGTAATCAAAATAAAACTGAAAGTAAGGAAAAGAAATATTTGAGTTTATTGGATTTGTAACTACCTGGTGTGGGATGATACAAATTTGCAATAATACTTATTTCTCCTTTGGAACGTAAAGATTTCTGAGATGCTTGAATTTTGATTTCCTAGTTCCACTGAATATAGACTCTTTCATATGAAATGTTGGGAGATAAAAGGTTGATATAAGGAGGAGACTACATGTGAACCAGGGTATTTGAAGTTTCATGTAAATTTCAGCAACTTTTCTCTCTTGTGTCTTCTATTTAAAACCCTATTCACTGTGGCTACCAAAGTCAACTTGCTCTTCCTGTTTGAAACCTGTCAGTGGTGACCGTGGAGCTCAGGAGGATAAGTGTTGCTTCAAGCAGCAATGGCTGGTGTCCCTGACTTCCCCAAGAAGAGCAGGGGCCACTGGCTCCACTCACCAAGAAGACCCAGGAGCAGCTTCCTCCTTCCACAGCTTGGTTTAATGAAGGCATTGATCAAAATGTTAATTTATGTTGATTTATCGAGACACGATGATTGTAGTGATAAGCCTTCATGATTGGTACTTCCAAAGTAAATGTACTGAAATGATAAATGTGTGTTTCCCTCGGCACAGAAATGGATCTTGCTCTGCAGTTAATGTTTCATACAACGCAACTTCATTAGGCAGAACTCAGCTAACGACATCGTGAATTTGTTTCATTTTATCAAATTGCATTAATTAGGGAAATGTGCTAAATGTTGATTGTGAAGAAACATGCTCTTTTTCCTTGGAATAACGGAAGAAAAAACAAGGTAATTGGATTAATTTGCCCTTCCTTTTTTTTTTTAACCTTCATTAACTAGGAATGTGAAGATTCTTTCTCAACATGAAAGCATAGCAAGTTTGTGTTAACGTAATTCTTATTAACCAATTTGCTTGCAGGAATTTTAAGTGAGAGTTCTCTTGGATTAGTACCAAACTCTCAGCTATACTAAATACTGCATTTCCAGGGTCTGAGACAGTGGATGATAAAGGTCTGAGGTTTCCTGTAATGGTTTAAAAGGAAACAAAAAGCCCTGAATTCTTTCTTGGGATTTTATTAATTACTTATGTTTGCTGTGTTTCCCCGCACCCTAAAAGCTCAGAATGCTATCATTTGTGGTGTGAAAGTTTGTTGGTGGTCATGGTGCACTGTAGGGGTGCATGATTCACGGTGATCCGTGCGAGTTCTTAAAATGCTATTGTCCTGCATTTAATGATGGGAATAGATTAACCCAGCATTTGAAAATCACGTCCTTTGCATGTAATTACGGGTGCTCTCCACCCAGGAGGGGGATGGGTATCTTTACTTAATGAGGAAGCCTGGTCTTGTTTCCTGTTTCCCCTCAAGGAATTGCTTTCTAAATCATGCTGGAAAACACATCTCAGGAACAAGGTGCTTGCAACCAAGAGTTGTTCCACACTCACTCCCTGTGGCACTTGGCATGAAGCAAATCACATCCTTTGAAGGACATCACTGCTGGGACCAGAGCCGAGGTCCTCTCCGTATTTAAACACCTAGGAAGCAAGACGGAGACTTTATTCACAACTTGGGATTGATAGTGCTTCATGCATAAGTGCTGAATCTGAGGTTAGACAAGCCAGTGAACAAACTTTTTATACAAAACGACACAAAAGTGTATACATGCATGCCTGAATGTCAAAGCAGGATGGCCTCTTGATCTCTATTTTGTAGAGTAATTGATTGTGATTTCTAGAATACAGTTTTACAGGCCTGTGATGAAATATATCTTAAAAGAAAAATTGCCTAATATTCAATTAAATTTTTGTGTTATGTTAGATACATAAAGATTTCTGGAGCTGTTAATGAATTCACACTTTCCTCTCTTCTTATCTCTACGGTAGCTCTTTCGCACCCTGATTTTTTTTTCTTTTTAAGAGAGAGAGGGACAGTGAGAGAGAGAAAAAGAGAGAATCAACTATATTTAGTTTTTCTTTTGGCTTTCATTGCTCTGACACTTCATTGTGTATGTGATGTGGGGGTGCAAACCTGTGTCCTCACACGTGCCAGGCAAGTGCAGTAACTGTGGAGCCACTGCTCCAGCCCCCACCCTGATATTCTGTAATTAGGAAAAAGAAAGAAAGAAAGAAAAAAGGACATTACTCCCCACCCCTCCATTTTGGTCA
>PVKS010022259.1:0-23479 GCA_004027875.1 Aplodontia rufa | reverse complement strand
GAAGCCACAGCTCAAGGACACAAAGGACTTCCTCCCAGGCACACTGAGCCTTGTTTCTTACCAAAGTGTCCTTCCCTGGGCTTTTATTGTACCTGAATTTTCCTGCTCACTGGCATGTCCCAGTGAGTGCAAGGTTTTCCTGTCCTGGAATGATCAAAGAGAACAGAGCCTCTCTGCTCTTACAGCCACTCAGGGGGCTCACATTCACTCTGAAGGCACCGAGCACCTCCACCAAGCACACAGGGCTAATTGGAGTCATTTCCCAAATGCTCTTTTTCAAACCCTTGTGACATAAGCAGTTCCTTATTGTGTTATTATGGTTTGCCTTGAGCTGGAATTTCAGTACATTAGGTGAAATTGCAGTCTCCTGCCATGCTCATTCAAATACTGGATATATTTGGTGGGTATGTGGACCTGCATGTGTCCTCTCACTCCCGAGAGGCCATGCAACTGCTGCAGAAAGGCCCACCCCAAGCCACTGTGTCCTGCAAGGAGTTGCCCTGGGAGTCTGCTGAGGCCGAGACCGGCTCCCTGGTCAGGCTCCATCTATAGGTCCAAGCAGAGAGCATTTGAGGTGCCATAAATTTCTCCCACGTATAAAAGAGTTTGATTTTCCAGGAGTCATTCAATGCACAGGCTTATTTTAAAACTAAATATGAAAGCAAGCACCATGGCATGTGCCTGTAATCCCAGAAGATCAGGAGGCCAAGGCAGGAAGATGAAAGTTCAAAGCCGGACTCAGCTACTTAGGCCCTGTGAAACTTAGTGAGACCCTGTCTCAAAATCAAAAAATAAAAAGGGGGGGATGAGGCTCAATGATTAAGTACAGGTGAATTCAATCCCTGGTAACAGAAAACAAAACAAAACGAAATGGAAAACTGAGCATTCCAATGGTGCCCGACTTAACATGGTACAGTTCAGGATTTTTCAGCTTTATGATACTGTGAACGTGATACACACCCAGTGAAAGCCACAGCTCAATTATTGAACTTTGGTCTCCTTCTGGGCTAGCCTGATGCTGTCTCATGAGCCAGGCAGCAGGACTGAGCCCTGGCTCCCAGCATCTGCCATTGCTGGGCAAGACTTCTGCGTCGCTAATGTGAGATATTCCCCAGCTTGAAAGGAGGTAGTGCACTATGAATAGAGGAAGGAAACCCATTTTTGGTATCAGACAAAGAGAACAAGTGCAGCCAAGTTTGAAGATACAGATAGGAGATGAGGTGCACAGAAGAACAGATAAATAGATGAACGAAGACTGTTGGCTTCGATATTTAAACTATTGTAGTGGACAAGGTCATCCATTGAGAAGGATCAGGGAAGTTGTAGACATTCCTGATGAGAGAACTCAGTAGTTGGTAATTGTGGGGTGGGGGAGATGGCCAGAAAGCAGCAGCGTCACGGAGACTTGGCTGCCTGCTGGGGGATCCACCACGTGCTTGTCCTTGACCTCTCGCTAATGTGGTGTTTGGCAAAATGCTTACGTTCAGGTAAAGTTTCTCTGCTACAGAATCAGAGCATTTGGGGGCACAATCTCAAAAATGCTTTATATTTATAAAACTATTTTACAGATTTACCCCTAAATAAAGAAAATCCAAGCCTCAGAGTGATCTGCCCAATTCATCAAATGCAAGCAATTTTTATTCCATTCCAGTTTTGAAGAAATTCCCCAGGCATGTCCACCTACCCCTGAGGGCTGCTTGCCTCCTCCCCTGCTGTCTTCAGCTCATGCTGGCCCACAGGAGAAGTGGGGCCTGGGCAGGAGCTGCTGCAGTAGCAGTGAGGAGCCTCTGGCATGGGAGGGTCACTGGCTGGCTTGAGCTACCTGAGGCTTGCTGTCTCCACCTGCGTGAGCATGTCCACAGAACTGCGTGTCCTCAGAACAGCGTGTCCACAGAACCGCGTGTCCACAGAACCGCGTGTCCACAGAACTGCGTGTCCACAGAACTCCATGAAGCAGTGCAGTTTATAACTTGCATAGTTTGCCCATTAAATTAAAGTACCCAAATGAAAGATCTGGTCCTGTCTTTTCAGGGATTAACACTGTGGCATAGTGCTTTGGGGATCCTTTTCCGGCCTTTTGGAGTTTTTTGAGTTTAATACTTATTATTTTGTGAAGCTTGCATAAGACATGTTTTCTTTTTCTGTGCTGAAAAATAATATACAGAGGTAAAATTAATCACACCAACTCCTAATTCATGGGAGTTTTCAGTAATATGATGGATCACAAGCAACCCAAGATGAATGGCACGGCCCAAGGAACTGCGCGTGCTCGACGTACACCAGTCAGCAGACGTCATCGCCAGCTCGGCAGAACTTCCTGCGATGTTGGTCCCTGAAAAACTTTAACCAAGACCAGGCCACAGTTGATAGAGCTGACAGATATTATGATTACCGATGTTGGCATCAAAATCCAGCATTGATTTGGGAATAAGGAGACAGGAATGAGAGGAAGATGCTGCTATTGATGAACTGCATGACCTTGGCACATGCATTTTCCTTCTACAGAACCTTAATTTACCTGTAACACAGGAGCAGGGACACTCTCCAGCAGGCTGGCCATCTTGTTTCTATGCCTTTTCCCAAATGTAGCTTATCAACATAAAATGCAAGATGCTGCATTTTTAAAGTATGGGTTAAGCTACATTTTAATTTATGTATTTGAATGTGTGAAACTACATGTATTTGAAACATAGAGTCAGCTAAACTTGCAACTTTATGAAGGCATTGTGTTGGTTTTTCATTGCAATAACAGAGTACCTGGGAAAATTAACTAGGAGGAGGAAACATCTTTTTGGCTGATAGTTTCATAGGTTTCAGTCCAGTTCAGCAGGATCCACCATTCCCAGGCCTGTAGTAAGGGAGAACATCATGGGGGGGGGGGCAGATGGCAGGACAGTGTTGCTGGACTCATAGGGGCCAGGAATCAGGGGGTGGGGATGAGGACAAGATATAGTTCCCAGGACACTTGGCCAAGGAGGCAAGACCTTCAGTGAAGTCCCATCCCCTAATTCCCAGCTCCTCCCAAAGATGCCAGCACACTGTGAATCCATCAATCTACTGAAGAAGGTAGAGACCTCATGAACCCTTTGGATCACTACCCAAAACCCCACCTCTGAATGTCCCTGCACTGCGGACCAAACCTTCAACACATAGGCCTTTGGGGAACATTCTAGATCTAAACCGTAGTAGACCCAATTCTGAAGTTTTCCATGTGGTGTAGAGTCTGTCTATGTGTTCAATGACTGTGACATGTGTTCTCACACATTAGTTTAAAGTATATTTACTGAGAAGCCACAGTAATGTTAATGAGAAGAATATTAATAATATTTAAGATGAGTGTTTTTACAGGTTTTTCACCAATTTAACATTTAAAGTAACTGTATAATACAGATCTATTACTATACCCATTTTACTTACAATAGTACTAAGGTCTGGGGAAAAACACATTTGCAAATCTCACAAAGATAATGTTAATTAACAGTAAATGTTAATCACCCCAACATTTATTTAGGGATAAGTAAATTATATATTATAATCTTGATGAAAATATATAAGTGGACAATATAGTAATCCATGTATCACAAATGGAATACATTGTGAATATATGAAAACAGGATTAAAGCTTTAAAAATTCACAGCTTGAAAGAAAAAAAAACTTTGCTGAGATATTGAACCCTGGATTTTAGTCTGGGTAATAGGAGCACCTTTTAAAGTCCACGTTGTGAACCACATAAAATAAAGTACAAAGTGCTAATTCTCCCAGGAGAAACTGAGTCCAACTGTAAAACAAGCAAACAGACTTTGGAAGACCGTCACAGATGGGATGGGAAATGGATTGAAACAAGATGTCGTAGCTGGGACAGCAAGTCCTAGTTCTGTGCCAGAGGGTTGGTAAGTGAGATGTCACAGATGAGACCCAGCAGCAATGCAAGTGATGGGCAGTGGACTCAGAATGGGCAACCAGAAGAGAGAAAGGGGAGGGACAGGAAGCCCCAGAGGAGCTCTCCTTGGTGCTGATAAAGATAGCCTGGGAGGAAGGCGACCAGAGCAGGTGTGCACCCAGGGACAGAGCATTCCTCCGAATGCTTATTTTGTATCAAATGCCTCCACTGTGCCAATACTAAGAACTTCTCTCTCCAAATACCAAACTTAGTCCAAAGTTTGTTATTTCTTGGTTACTATTCCAGTGTATTTTTAAGGTTATCTTAAATATGCATGTACATATTTTACAAATACAAATAATTTTATCTATAGAAATTCACTATTTAGTGTAGCCACATAGGGTTCAGCCAGGCACAACAGAAAAAGAATTAAATCCTAGGAAATAGTTTGGCCAACTGCAGAATTACGGAAATGAGCAAATCACTATGATTCCTTTAAGGTTTCTCAAGTGTGAGTTATTTAAAAAGTTAGACATATTAATTTTATCATTTTAGTAGTGCATGGAAAGTATTTTAACATAAGCACATCAGATTGTTGCATTTTTAAAAAGCATGAGTTTAATAGCCAAGTCCTGGAAAGAACATGAGTTTTAAAAAGAGTGTGAGAGAGCATATATTTAGTGAGTCCAGAGCCTCCTTCACTATTTGCGGACTATGGTTATTGTGAAAGCACGGCATTGTATTTTAATTATTTTAAGTTCAATCTTCTTTTTACAGAAACAATGTAGCATAGTATACTTGAAAAATGAGGATGTAGCATACAGTTGCTCTTCTGAAAAACTTGGTAACATTTTCTCCTCTCCTGTATCAACCATTGCTAGTAGGCTTGCCTAGGGTAACTTTTGATTGAGAATTACTATAATCAAATTCATCTACTGAAAATGGAATCTTATTTTCAAGGTAATATTTGTTGGTAAAAGATGATAAAATCTGGAATGATTTAGCCACATATGAAATGATTGGTGTAATTTCCCAACGAGCTAAATCTGAAGCTCCTGGTCTTGATTAGAGAATTGAGTTGCGGATTATTTTAAATTCTTGTGGACTGTATTTAGATGCTGATGCCAGTAAGCAGGTGACATCCCATGAAGACTGCATGCTGGCTTTATTTACTGAAAGGATTCCAGATTTGCTCCAGTGCATACATATAGATGTCTTATTTAGACTGCTGTTAGCTGTCACAGTCTGTGCAAACTGGAACCAAGTCTTTGAGTTAGATGACAGTTTATGCATGAAATTATCAACAGGTGATAGAGTTTAAGCAGGTGAAGGATATGGATGTCTTGAGGAGTTCTTTATATTTGAGAATTTTTTTGTTTGCTAAGTCACTTCCAACTCAGCTTTGTTCACTGTTATAATATTTAATTATTCTATTCCTTTTCTAAGATGGGCATGACAAGAAATAATAATTTTCAAAAAGAAAAATTGATTTTCTGAATATATATTTGACATTCACTGAGTTAGTGTGGTCTCTCCTTTCAAACAAAACATTATTGATGTTATTACTTTACTTCAGGAAATGCCAGAGATCTACAAGATGCATAATATTCAGTGATTCATCATTAATGGTTCAATTTTGCTCTTGGAAAACTCTGTTTGCTTATTGTGTATGAATTGGGCCAAATGATGTGATTTTTATGACCTTCATGTTTGAATAAAGAACACCTAATTGCAGCATAATTATAGTAAAACTATGTATTAATGGGTAATATGCAGTAAGTGTCAAAGAAATCATAAGGCAACAATGATAAAATACATTTTAGATCCTTTGTGTTTCTGTTCTCCAGAATTCTTTATATCACATTCAAGAAGAACTGCAAACTACTATAGGGATATAACCAAACAAACCTAAGTCATATTTTTTTTGGCTAAAGCATATATTTGGCCAACTTGTAGATATTGTTTTAAACTCTAAGAGAAAAGTGATAGGTATGTCAGGAGCATTTGTTGGAGGGAACAATCACAATGAGGCACCAGAGAGGCCTTCATCTGGGAGCTGCTATTAGATCAGGCCCAGAAGTGTGGTGGGCTATTGAAATACATGCAGGATTTTATCTCAGTCAAAAATAATGTCACAAACTAAGATATAGTCCATGATAAACAGAGGAGTTGTATGGGATGAAGCAACAGGTGCTTCATCCTGAAGATGAACAGGTGCACATAGTCAGGCAGAAGAAAGGGCAGGAAGAGTGTAGAGAAGCCTCCTGATTGGCATTGCTGAGCTTATCTGAGGGAGGGAAGTCCAGTTAGCAATCCCGAAGGCGTCCCCAGGGTGCTCCTACTCTGCAGCCTACACTGGTCATGTAGCCTCCCATCCAGGGTCCCTCCCTTATTTCTGCTCACCCTGCTCTCTGCTCACACCAGCAGGTCCTACCCTGGAGGTCTGAAAGTTTCAAGCCACTTCCTCCATGAAACTTTCCTAATGTCCCCTACCAGAAACCCCTAACCAATGAGCCTATTTTTTTTTTTTTGCACATGTGTACTCAAATCAGGACATCACAAGGCAGAAAACAAAGCTGTATATTCTAGAGCTAAGTCTTTAAGCTATTTGGAGTTGTCATCTGGTCAAGTGACATGTACATGGTGCTCAGTAAGTATTTGAGGCTGTGATTGTTCGCTGAAGAAGGAGACAGGTATCCTTTAAATGCATGTGCTGTCCTAGAGAAGTTCATTTGTATCAACGCTCTGAGAGTTGAAGCCACGTAGAACATAGAGAATACTTCACCTAAGATTTTCAACTACAAACTACCTGTAGATGGGTTTCTGTTCCTCCCTGATGCCACCTGTTTTTAGAGAGGGCTCAGATTGATAAAATGCACAAAAGTTTAATCTGAACCCTGTTTAACACTATCCTCAAGTAATTCCCATGAACAAAGTCCCATGAAACATCAGCTGAGGGTAATAACATGTAAGGTAAGACTTGATAGCAAGAACTGGTCAGACCTCAAATAGAGTTTGCAGTAACATCAAATCATAGCTATGCACTCTGAGTAGTTTGAAGAAATGAAGACCCCAGGATGGAACGGTGGCTCAGAGGTTATGGTGCTTTCCTGGCATATGTGAGGGTATGGGTTCAAACCCCAGCACCACATACACAATGAAGTGTCAGAGCAACAAAAGCCACATGAAAATCTAAATAAAATGATTCTCTCTCTCTTTCTCACTATCTCTCTGTTTAGGAAAAAAACAAGGACCAGATTATAAAAATTGACATTTTTCTTTTAAATGAATTAGTGAAATATCTGGAGCCACTATCAGGAAGAATGAGCAGAGAGGAACAGCTGAGGAAAACATCTTGGTGCAACTGCACTGGGGGTCGAAGGGAGCAAATGCAGGGGAGAGAAGTGGGGTCTCAGGAGACACACTCATATGCACCTGCTGGGCTTTCCAGAAGGAACAAGAGTGGGAGGCAGAGTGTGAGAATGATTGAAAGTACATGAAACCAGGAAGGAAGCCAACACAGGCTATGGAGGAAAGATGTCCACCCACATCTGGGCAACCAGACACGAGACCTCCACAGCAAGGCTGCAAGCACACAGTAAGTACTGTCTGTGGAACAGTGTCAAGCAGTGCTAACCTTCTGAGAGCAATGCCATCTTCACAGTGTAGAGAAGGACAGCTTCACAGTACTTGGAGAAAACAGAACATCCAGCAATGTGGACAAAACTCAGCTTGGTTACTTCTAAAAAAATTAAGGCTAAACTCAAGACATTTTCTCATAGAACACTGCATAGACATACTGTCAATTAATCCACTCTAATATAGTAATGAACACATGCTAGAATAGCGATGGCCATTGGCAAATCTTGCAGTATGATCATGTACAACATGGGATTCATGGTGTCATGTCTGTACCTGCATGCGACATCACTGGACCCATCTCAATCCCCAGGGCTTGGCTCCCCCTGGCCCTACTCTGCTCATCTTCCTCCTGTTGATACTTTTCCAGTGTGTTATAATTACATAGATAAGTGGGATTCATGGTAGTGTGCTTGTACATGGACATAGCAAAAACCTTGAAAGCTTCCTTCCCCACACTTCCTAGGCCCTCCCCTCCTCCCTCCCTCTCTACCCGCTTCTCTACTCTACTGGTTTCCCTCAGTGAAAAACATTCTAAAGAATAAAAAATGAAGGTAAAAGGAAGATTATCTGAAAAACGTCCAAAAAGAGATGACGAGCAACATGAATTGATGAATGTGTAGTAAATTCAAAGAGAATTTGCCATAGAATTAAATAGTAACAACCTATCATCTGGGAGGATGCTGACAGCTTTTCTAAGGACATGTGTAATTTGAAAGGTATATACTACAAAGATAAAATTTAAACTTCATTACATTAAATATACACCTCAAAATTTCAAGATAATCAATAAATGACTAGAAACAGAATGTATGAAGTCTGTACTAGTAAAGAAACTCATGACCCAGGAAAAGGACTAATTAATCAAAGGAACACAATGGACATAGAGGTCAATGGCTGGTTTCAGAACACTTGCTACAACCATAGGAGATGAAGACATGTTGTAGTTCAGTACTAGGAAGGAAAGTGAACACAGCTAAGTTAGTATCACAACTAAAATTCAGCAACGCACCCATACAGCTAGAGACAGTCAACACCTTGGACACATCACGTTTCCAGGAGTACAACACAATTCTATAACTTAGTAAATCTCATAATATAGCCCCAAATTTTATAAAGAAAACAGAAAATCGACAGAACTCTGAATCAAAATTGACAAACCCAGCTTTTAGTAAGGCAGGTAATTTTGAAATACCTCTCTCATAATGTTTGTATTAAGCAGACTGAAAATCAATAAGGATATAGGGATTTGAATTAATGCCATAAGCTAAAGTCTGTATCTGGTATTTGAAATAAACCTTGTTTTCATGAATACATTAAAACAATTTGCAATACCTGTGTTCAAAGTTAAAATTTCAAAATTTTTCAGAGTACATCTTAATGATCTCATGTTTTTACAATAATACAATTCATAAAAATAAATTTTAAAACAATGGAAAACAGGCATTTATTTGGTAGTTTTATAATTTTCTAATTAATACATGTGTCAGAAATGATTTCATTTTCTTTACCTATGAAAATCTGTAAGAAAGTCTCTTTTTACAAAGTACCATTTACATGATTAACAACATATACAGTTGTAAAAATGTAAAATGAGCCAGAATTTTAAGAAAAAATGAAAATTTTAATAATGGATACAGAGAAAGACACAATGAAATGCAGATCACATTCTTCAAACACATGACAGTGTTGTAATGTCAGGGACTCTCTTCCTCTGGACCTCAGGAATAGAGCCTTACTTGTACGTGGATATAATGGAGTGAAGGTGGGTCATACTGGACTGGGCAGTCTCTAAGTCAAGTCACCAGTGACTTAAATAAAGTTGGACAGGTCCGGAGATGGGCAGCAGGTCCGGTGCATAGGTGAAGACAGGCAGCTGCTGGAGGACGTATGACAACCCAGAAACACCAAGCCTTGGCAGCCACCATCAAAACCCAGGAGACCTCTGGAGCCTTCTGAAGGAACAGGGCCCTGCAGGACCCTGGGTGTTAGACTTCCATCCCATGACTTATGTCCCCTATTGGAGAACCTGCTACAGCTTCCTGTAGACTAATGCAAAAGCTGCTCCCCCACAGCCCTTCTTAGAGCTAGCAAACTTCCACTTAATGAGTTGGTGGGTCTGAGAAATACACACCAATTCTGAACTGTGCACTGTGCTCAAAGGCTAAGGATCAGCAAGACACCTGTGCTGTGGGGACTCACCCTACCACATATAAGACACACTTTTTTTTTTCTTAATAACAGAGTGGTTTTGTTGCAGGAACAGAAAAATAGACCAAAGATACTTATAGGTAACTAATTAAAATAGATATTCTTACATGATATCTGGATAGGCAAAGGTATGTTTCCCCAACAGTGAATTAAATAGGGGCTTGGACTGAAGAGGTGGCTCAGCTGTTACAGTGCTTGCCTGGCATGCACAAGGAACCAGGTTCAAACCCCAGCACCATGTACACAATGAAGTATTGGAGCAGTGAAAGCGATATGAAAAACTAAATAAAATCGATTCTCTCTTTTTTCTCTCTCTCACTGTCCTTCTATCCCTTAATGAAAGAAAGAAAGAAGAAAGAAAGAAAGAAAGAAAGAAAGAAAGAAAGAAAGAAAGAAAGAAAGAAAGAAAGAAGAAAGAAAAAGAAAGAAAGTAAGTAGGGGCTTTCCACATAGCATCCTGTGATAGGCCATGGTCTACTTGGAGCAGGCAACGGAACAGGAAAGGCAGAAAGTGGATCTCAGCTCCATAACACGTGGCCTCCAGAGTGGGCTCGTTTCTAGCTTCTGGGTGAAAGGCACAATCATGAAATCCTAAAATGTAAAATAAAATATATTTATAAGCTCATGATAGGAAATTGTATATTTCAATTCAGAGATTTACATTCTAAACCATGTTTAAAAAAAGAGTTGTAAGTTCAGCCTCATTAAAATAAAAAAATTCTTTTCATCAAATCTTTGATAAAGTGTATAGAGAAAGCTCATGCTAGGGGAATTAGTCCTCAAACATAATTTACAGATGAATTCATAGCCGGAGATTTTTTATATATAAAATCTAACAAATTAGTAAGTTAATGCATCGGTGGAAAGAAATGACCTCAAGACTTGAAGATAAAACACACACAAAGAGAATTGCACCTGAATGCCAGGTCGCCCAGAAGGGTGAGTGGAGGAGGAGGGTGGCAGTAAAGGGGACATGGCAGGTGCACTGTGCTTCCAGATGGTAAGAAGCAGGAGCGATCACCTGCTTTGGGCGGTTCCAAGCAGGAATTGCCAGGCTGTGAGAGTGAAGGAGGTCAGGTTTAGAACCAATGTACTGCAAATTCGTTTATGAAATACTAAAATGTGAAACGAGAAGCCGTAAAGATGTCAAAATACTACACACTGACTTGCAAGGGAGGAGGGAGATGTCAGGAGCAGCTGCTCCCCTGGATCAGGTCTGGGTGGGGCTGGGTGGGCACCCTTAGAAGCTGGTTTCCTTGCTGCACTTAGTCTCTTCCCAGGAATCGCCTCACAACCTGGACCCTCACAGGGTGGATGTGTGAAAGGACTGTTTAAGTAGTGTGGGCACAGGGATAAGGGAAGACAGGGCGCTGGTGCCAGCCTGGGGTAGTCAAGCCCTTGCTGAAGACTGAACAGAGCAGATGCTGGGTCAGGAAGGAAAGAGATGGTGAGGCTGCCCTGAGAGGAGCATCAGACCCAGGAGGGGACATGGCCAGGAGGAACTGGCAGAATAAGCAGGGGCATGTCATTTCTTCCTCACCAACCTGCCGTGGAAGCCACCTAGAGGCCGGAGGGAGGCAGCAGCTGGGCCTGGGTTCGAAGGCAGAAAGTGGATGATGTAGAGACGTCTGGCGCAGAGTGTAGCACACATTCCAAAGCGATTTTAATGTCTACAAAGGAGTGGACAGGGTGAGGCTGGGTGAGCACTGAGAAGGAGAACCAGGAGGGGACAGAAACAGGAGAAAGGACCAGCCAGCCTCAGACAGCCAGGAGGGAGGGAGGTGGGTATCTTCTGAAGAGCTGCCAGCTGTCCCGGGCCCAGCTTCTTTAGGTTCTCACTAAGAACTCCATTTCTCTACTGATAATTTACATTTCAAATTGCTTCCTCTGCGCAAAACAACAGTTCTGGAAATGTGACTCCTGGATTCCGACTTGCCATTTCAGGTCATGATGGCATTGCTTTATGCAGAACTCGACTGAAGCTGTTTGTACATAGCAGCAAGTGCTCCTAGTAACCTCTCTGAATCTTGCGAAGAGAGCATTTCTATGGCCTCTCAGGTCTTATTCTCGGATCTACCAGGAGGCCTCAGTGAAGCTGGAAGAAGCACAGGTAGAATGCACACTTCCGGGTTTAGAGCTCCATTCGTGTTTAAAGTGTTGTTTCTTATTCAACGAGGAGAAAGGGGGAGGAAAGATTCAGTTCTTCAAGTAGATTTTTTTTGGTACCAGGGATTGAACCCAGGGGTTCTTTACAACTAAGACACATCCCCAGCCAGTTTTATTTTTTTATTTTGAAACAAAGATCATTACGCTGCTAAGGCTGGCCTTTAACTTGTGACTCTTCTGCCTTTGACTGCAGAGTGGCTGGGATTACAGATGTGTACCACTGCTCCCAGTATGTCTTCAAACAGACATTTTTAAAGGAAAGTATAGAAATTGGCCCCATACCCACTTCGCACCCGGCTTCGTCCTTTATCAGTATCCTCCCTGGAGGGAGAGCTTTTCAGCACTGTGACCCTACAGTGACACCTCATTTCCACCCAGAGTCCACAGCAGGCTGGGATCCTCTTGTGGTTGCTCTGTGTTCTCTTGGCGTGGACACATGTCTCAGGACACATATGCACCATTCAGAGCCCTAAAGGTCCACTCTGCTCCCTGTGTTCTGCTCTCCTTCCCTGTAACCCACTAAACCCACCAATCCTTGTCCTTTCTCCATAGCTGAGCCCGTTCCAGGATGCTAGCCAGTTGGAGTCTAATTGCAGGTCACCTTTTCAAATTGGTTTCCTTCACTTAATATACTGCATTTGACATTTCTTCATATGTCCTCATGACTTGAAATTTAATTTTTTCTTAGGACAGGATGTTGTTCCACTTTCCCTGTAGTCTCTTTGCCCATCGGCCTTATAAAGGGTGCCTTGGTGGCTTCCAGGCTTTGGCAGTCATGCACAAAGCTGCTAGGCACATCTGTGTGCAGATTCTGGGTGATGTACAGTTTTCAACTCTTTGTGCAAGCCAGTGGGTTTGAATGCTGGATCATATGGGAAGACTGCCCCAGGTTGTTGCTGCATGGAGGCTAGGATGCGAGGCAGCAGCTGCTGCCCCACACCCTCCCCAGCCTTGGGCTGTGGGTGCTTGGAGTGCAGCGGTTCCCACAGGTGTGCAGTACAATTTCACTGCTGTTTTAATTTACAGTCACCTGATGACGTAGAGGCTCTTTTCACGTGCTGATTTGCCATGTGTATATCTTCTTTGGTGAGGTGCCTATTAAGAGTATGTATTAAGTTTTTTGTGTCTTTTTCAATTTGCTAATTTGTTCCCTTATTGCTGGATTTTAAAAGTTCTTCATGTTTTGGATAATAGTCCTCTTTCAAAGACTGCTCCCTGGTGTGTGGTTTACTTTCTCATGTCTTGATGCTGTTTACGGTGCGGAAGATCTTGGCTTTAAAGAGCTTCAGCACTGCAACTGTTCTTCCATGACTTCTGCCTTAGTATTGATTCTGGAAAAAGTCGCTGCCATGCACAAGCTCATTTTGGTTTTACTGTATGTTTTATCATAGGAATATGATGGCTACTATTCTGCATTCAGGTATGTTAAAAACAGAGGAAAATCACAGTAAGTTATTCCATACCTATCAGTAAAGTAGTTCTGAAGTTTATATCCAGGGACAAAAGACCCAGAATAGCCAACATGATATTGAAGGAGAGCAAGGCTGAAGATTAGCTCTTCTCAACTTCTATTTAATGTGAGGCTATGATAATCAAAACAGTGCAATGCTTACTCTCTTGACCAAATGGATAAATAGATCTGAAGACACAGATAAACAGATCAATAGGACTATAAAAGGAGCTCAGACACAGACCCACGTAAGTATAGTCAACTGACAAATGAGCAAAGATAATCTTATTAATAACAGGGTTGAAGAAAATAAAAAATACATCAAAATGAGTACTATAAAAAGTGGGAATTCAAACAAACTCTATATACCTTGCTCAATCTTAACCACATTTTTATTTTGTTCAAAACTCATTTTTAAGCACCAGTGTTATTGAGCCGGTCCTCCCCACTGAGTATAAAGTGTATGCAAGTTCCTACGGTTGAAGTTACAGTAGAGACTGCAGAAATCCAAAGTGAATTTGACATTGTGCCGTGAGGAAAGGAGAAGCGGAATACAGAAATGTATAAGCTGAAAGGACTGAAAGATGATGGTGCTGCTTAATAATTCCACGATTATTTATTTTTACCTTAATATTTATTCTCTTTTGAATGAGATACCTTAGAATTATTTATCTATATTTTGTTTTAGTTTATTTTTAATTAACATCATAATTGATGTAAATTATGGGGTATAATTGGGGTAAAATGAGATACTTCAGTATCAGTGTGCACTGTGCAATTATCAAATTAGTATTGGGACCATACCATCACCTCAAGTCCATATCATTGCTTTGTAGGAAAACATTTTAAATCTTCCATCTATTATGAACTATGCAACATACTATTGAAGGCTGCACTACCGGACCACACAAGATAACATAAGCATTATTTCTCTTATCTAACTGTGACTGTACTCTTCAATCAATCCCCAACACTTACTCTCCAAGCCTATGGCAATCTTTACTCTATTTCCTTCTTCCACGAGATCAAGGGAGGTCAGGTGGTCTTTGTCTTTCTGCACTGTCTTCCCTCCCTTTACACAATGTCCTCCAGGTCCCTTCGAGCTGCTGAAGATGACAGGATGCCATCCTTCTTTGTGGCTGGATGGTGTTCAGTTGTGTGCAAGTCCTGCGTTTCCCTTACCTTTCAGATGCTGAGGGACACTTGGGTCGAAGCCCTATCCTGGCTGCTGTGCCCAGCGCTGCAGTGAACGTAGGCGTGTGAACACCTTCTAGCATCTTGGATTCATAGACTTTTATTGTGGTTCCCCCATGTGCTTTATCAAAAGGAAAACATAGGTGATATCAATGGTTAAAGCCAACACGTGTTCACGTCTGAAGTCCGTTCTTTCAACTAAACCACAGTTATTCTTCAACTTGGGGTCAATCACTCTTTTTTCACTCTGTGCTCAACCTTTTGAGGTAGGGAAACAAAGTTAGGCAGTCAGTGTAGATGGAATGATAAGGGTTGGTAAGAAGGAAATTGGCTGATGATCGTTTTCTTTAAGAGAACAAAGAGCACCCACTGCTCCAAATGAACAGATATGTGTATTAGCTCGACATCCCTCTACTAACAAGGCTGGCTCAGACGCAGACACCTGCTAACGAAAGTGCTTGGTGCACTGTTAGGCTCCCTCACATGACTTCTGGGGGTCTATGTTAGGGTCTTTTGTTAAGCTCTGGAGGCAAAGCTGAGAACCAGCCTCCCATGGTTAGTCAAGGCCAAGCACTGTGATTCAGCGTCTGTGCCCAAGGTCACAAGCGTTAACTTGTGAGCATGCTACCACTGAGCTAACCGCGCACAGCGTGCCTTCTTTATGCTGTACCTAGAAAGGCTCAATGGAAAGTGGCAAGGTGGGAGGGTCCCCCAGCTGGGTAAAAGGACAGACCCCATGTACTTGCCTTGGCGTCCTGCAGTGTTCGTTCTTCAACTCCATGGAACTCGAACCTGGCACTGATGTCAGAAGGTCAGTCTCATTTTGATGTGCATTTGGGGTGCTGCAGCATTTCTTGAGTATCCTCACTGTTGACTATACGATTTTCTCAGAAGCCGCTGATGCTTGGATTTAAGGCATTGTATTTTCAGATATTGTGGGTGAACAATATGTGGGGAATCTAGACTTGACATTCCTTCCTAAAATATATTTAAAAATACTTTCCGCAAACTAAACACAGCCGAGAATATTTGAGCAAGCAGTAAGATGCGCGTCAGGCAGCACGCAGAAAGCCCATCTCGGCAGCGTGAGCAGCCCCCGGGAGCCTGCTTGGTAGCTGGGCCTTTGCCTGGTGCAGGATTGGGGGTGTTTGTGGGAGATGGGCCTGGTCTGCTCAGCTGGCAGTGCAAATTGGCGGAAGCATGGCCTTGTGATTGGCTGGGCTCCTATACTTGGTACAAGCACACGCTCAGTTAGGTTGTAATTCATTCACACATGAAGGCGATAGTTTGCTGTGCAGGGATCCAAAGCACAGAGGTAGCTTTAGGCCACATTTAATTTAATTGAACAAATGATGATTAAACTGTTGATCACAGCTTGTGGTTTTCCAGAGTAAGAGAGGAATAACAAGCAGTTTCACTTGTGCATGCCCGGACACCTATGCCTTTACTGCCGTCTGTTGACCATGCTAATAAGAGGCCATGTGGACTCCAGACACCAGAACAAAGAGGAAGGCATGTAACACATACAATTTAGTGTGGTAATCAACAATGCCAGTCCAATCGTGAGAACAGCTAATCAAATGAGACTTATTTTCTTGCGGTAATGCAATCCGACTTAAAGAGTAATTACCAGGCACACACATTGGCTTGTCATGATACAGCAGTGTTGTAAACACTTGCCTCAGGAGACGCTGTGCCCCAGTGTGAAACTGTTATCCTGGTGCCTGGCCAGGTTTAGAGTGCTCCTAGGAATTCTCAATTTTTAATAAAGAATGTTATTAACAGTTGTGGAAGAGTAAATCAGAGTGACTTTAAGGAATCTCTCATTTACGTCCCCAGCTTCAGAGGTAGGTGATTCTTTCAAGAAGACTGGACCCAAAGATAAGATTCTAACTCAGGCAGCTGATGAAGGTGTATTTACTCATGACTCAGAAAGCATGGCATTTCATTTAGGTTAAAAGATAGTTCTTCTAAATTAATGTTGGGATTGTGGAAGCTCTCCTGTCTGTGCATATACAAAGCAGTGTCAACGCCACCACTGCTAATATGTTGTGTCTGTTAGCAGAAGAACTACACAAACAGCGAAGTGATGTTCTTTTGTATTTTTTAATTCACATAATCTTCTCCTTTGTTGTCCAATTTACTGAATAAAATAATAGTTTTTTATTTCATTCTGTTAAATGTAAAAAACGTTCTAAATGCTATCGTATATTAAAGTAAGAAGTCAAGCAATGAATACAAAATTATTTGTTTTTACAGTGATAATAAAAATACAAAATTTTGCAGAGCACAGCCTCATGGTACAAAGCACATTTTTCCCCTAAAATAAGATTCTCATGGAAAATAAATGTATTTGAATTGGTTGTGAGGCATGCACAATTGATACTTGTTTACACTTTCCTCCAAATAACAAAAATATAAGCATTCAAAAATTGAAAACCTTGGGACAAAACATAACAACAACTACAAAGGAGAGAAGCAATATCCTGCCAAGACAGAGACTGGCTCCATTCGCCCTGTGATCCCCGTTGAATGAGAGTCTGCAACTGTGATTGGACGTTCGAACCTTGAGCCTTTGTGGTCTGTATAAAATAAACTACTTTCCATTTCAATTCATATTTTTACATTTCCGAAGCTCTCTTAATGGGCTCCCCCTCAAAAATAATGATTTCTGAAAGGTCTCATTTGTTGAGTTCCATGTGCATTTTTCCACCCCAGGCAACGGGTCATGAAAAGATTCCAGGTTGGCAGGGAATATTTATCTTCTGAAACTTGGCACAGAGACAATGCAAAGGGGAAGGGGGGAAGAACTGACGAACTGTAGGTGTGTGGACAGACTGCACGTCGGGAGCGGGGCCCGAGAGCCGCGCTGGTCTCTACGCCTGCAGGCGACCACTGTCCCTGAGAGACTGCACGTTCAGTGACAGATGCAATGAGACAAGTTCCGTTTAATATTCTTTATTTAACACAGCACTCAAGGGTAATGATATCACAATTCTCAAGGGATGTCACACTACAAATCACACTCTCCTACATTCTTCTCTTACTTAGTCACAGTACACATAATATAATCTAATAATTGCGCACCACTTGTAGGCTATTCCTAATGCAACAAGTTCAAGGCAATAGGTAAGGAAGAATAAGCTCATAGTCCTCTCACCAGCATCAGTGTGATGTCCATGGTTACCAGCATAATGCACGCAGAGTTGTCGCAGGTCAGGCACTCTCCAGGAGCCGAGGTTAAATTGCAGGGAGCTGAGGAATCAGGCAGGCAGGCACTCACCAGGGAGCGGAGATCAGGGCGCTCTCCAGGCACAGTCGAGGTTGCTGGGTTCAGCGTAGCAGGCTGCTTCAGACTCTGGCGTGGAGTTGCTGGGTTTGATGGCAGGTTAAGTGGGTTGCGAGGGACGGAGAGGAGGTGTGCAATGGGCATAAGGACCAATGTCAATACACTTCCATTGTGGAGTATGTCTCCGACTTCTTGGTTGCAGGCCTTGGTTTTTATCCTCTTTTCGTGAGGTCTAGGCCCAATTATAGGTTTTCTCTTTAGTATGGATATTTGCGTAGGTCTTACTTGGTTAGCACGATAAGGGTCCGCCCAATTGTGGGTTTTCTCATTAGTGTGGATATCTGAGTAGGTCTTACAGCTGCTAATCTGCTGCGAGTTTACTGTTATCTGGTACACGCAGGAGCTATGACTCAGGCTAAGTTGCTTCACTATGTGATTTGTGTTTTGGAAGCTTGTTCTGTGTACTAGACTATGTCTCTGTCCATGGGAATGTCCTATGGGAATGCAGGGTCCGAAGGGTTCCCTGAACCTCCCCATCACCGCTGGCCTGGGGGACTCTTGGGTGACCTGTGTGTAGAGCTCTGCTTGATGACTGCGCTCAGGGGTGAAGCCAAGGAGGAGAGGCGAGGGCACAGGTGTGGCGCTGCAGCACATGCCGCAGGGGGAATGATCTCAACACCACCTCTGTAAGGTGTCCCCTTCAGCCTGAAGAGCTGGACATTTAACATGCATCACCCAGTCATCCAGTTCTACAGGTTGATGTGGTTTAACTGCAAAAGCCATGCACAGTGCTAATATGCGAAAGTTGTTACCAGTGGGTAACAGCAATCAGCACGGAGTGAACAACTTGTATTGACAGGTGGGCTCTCCATTAGAGATGAATATTAATGCAAATTGCAGTGATGATTTGTTGGTGAGCACAAAACCCTACGAAAGGGAACTACTGGACCATCCTGTTAGGTAATGTCATTAGACCATCACGCATGCACACAATGCTCCTAGCCCCGGGATCTGTACATGAGTGGCACACAGTGGCTGGGACCTTTGCCCGGGATGGTGTTAGGGACTTGCTTCCTGAGCTTACATCTGACTTTCCATGTATAGATTCCTTATTTCCATATTCTTTCTAACACAACATTTCTGAATATTGATTATATTGCATTTGTATATGAGCTTTTAGTATTGATTTCTTTTTTTTTGGATTTTTTTATTAGAAGTATATAGAGATACAGTTGAGGGGGAAACATTATCAAAACAGTAGCAATCAATGTATATAAACTTTGTTATCCAGGGGTAATGCCAAGGCATAGATAAACTACCTTGGGTTTCCCTGTTACAGTTTCTCCCAGAAGAACTCATGCATTAAATGGGTAGTTCGTGGAGGAATGACATCGGCTTCTGGGATGGTTCCCCCATCTTCCCAATCTCCAGACTCCTATGAGTTCTTCATATACTCTCCCCCTCCCCTCTCCCCTACACCTCCAAGTATCCTGGAGAGCCATCCCCCTATCACTCTGAAAGTCATTCAATTTGAAGTTTTGTTAGGTTAGCCGTCTGCCCTACTGCTTCCCCATAAATTCTAGCATCAACAGATGAGAGAAACAATCGGCCCTTGAGTCTCAGAGCTTGGGAGACTTCACCAAGCATAATTCTGTCCATCTCCATCCATTTGATTTCAAAAGCCATAATATCGTCCTCTCTAATCGCAGAGTAGTATTCCATAGCATATATGTACCAAAGCTTTTATATCCACTCGTCCAGTGAGGGGCATCTGGGTTGGTTCCATAATCTAGCTATAGTAAATTGAGCTGCTATAAACATTGATGAAGCCACATCGCTATAATATGCTGAATTAGTATTGATTTCTTTTAGCTGCATGTGTATGTATAGCATTGTCTAAATAAAAGAACAGAGTCACACTAAACAGTGTGTCCTGTGAGCATAAGGGACAGACTCTGTAAAGTCCTCTTGTCCTCTCCTGTGTAGCTGTGCTGCTTTCTGTCTGTTGCAGACGGAGCTTAGGGAGCCACACTTCAACGGGAGCAGGAAATGTACGTGGGCTTTCCTTAGAGTCAGTAAGAAAGTGGACCTGGGAGCCCCAGAGCCCCAGACTTGGGACCTATTTCAAAATCATAATAAGAAATCCTGTCATGATTGATTGGGAACAAAAATCTAATGAATGCTTCCAGTCATTGTTTTGTTCTCTACATGAAAATACATCAAATCTTCTTTTAATCAAAATATATTACTTAAAATAATAATTTTTTTTGTTTTGGCTGCTTCAAGACATATTTACACGTAATTGTGCATACAAAGATAACTACTTTTGTAAGAAAAATGTGTTCAGTATCACACAAGCTGATTAAATATATTAGATAGCTTTATTAATTACCTAGCTTTATTAATTAGATAATTAACATATGAAATTTATTAATATATGAGATAGCATTATTAATTAGATAATTAATATATTAGATTTTTTTCCCTGAGTGACAAAACTTTAAAAAGCAAGAGTTACACAAATTTAAGCACAGAAAATAGTCTTTGTCAAACAATGCCTTTGGGGTAAATGAAGTTTTCTAAACTCAGATGGAAGAGATGGTGATACAGCTCTATAATCAATGCCAAAGTCACTGAAATGTACGCTCAATGCAGGTGACTTTTGTGACACACAGATTACACTTAAACTAACTATGAAGCCTCACACAAACAGGAAAGGAGAGCAAAACGTCAGAATTTGTTTAGAGCTGATTAAGAGCTAGAGTAATTAGCCGCTGCCACGGGGCTCCAGAGAGCACCTTTGAAATGGATGCACTGGTACCTGATGGGCCTTCTGGGAAACGTCCTTTCATGGAAGGTGACAAATCCGACAGAGAACTTGATGGTTGGAAAGTTGAACTTCAACTCTGTTTTGCTCTTAATAAATTGAAAATGATTAATTTCTGAAGAGTTGGAGGTACTGGTGAGAATCAATTCTTAAAACAAATACATTATGCTCCTGCAATTAATCTCAGAAAAAGTAGAAATCTAAAAATAAATGCCATTTAGTACTTCCTGAGAAGAACAGAAATCTCTCTTTTTCTTCCGTCCACTCTGCCCTCATGGTGCCAGAGTGCCCCTTCTTTTTTCTTGCATAGAAGTCAGTCTATGTTTGCCTCTTCCCTTCCTCCTGTGCGCTTGAGGAAGAGCACCAGCCCAGGACCAAGGAGCAAGCCACTCCAGGACATTTCTCGTCAGCAGCATGCTGTTTGCAAAACTCAGTAGCTGGTGCTGAAATTGAACGGCAGTGCAGAGCAGAAGGACACAGGGGTTCTTTGTGGGCATCTCTCTGTGTCCTAGGGAACTTGCAAGACAGCTCCGTCTTCCCATGGCCATGTTTGTGGGCATCTCTTTGTGTCCTAGGGAACTTGCAGGACAGCTCCATCTTCCCATGGCCATGTTTGTGGTCATCTCTCTGTGTCCTAGGGAACTTGCAGGACAGCTCCATCTTCCCATGGCCATGTTTGTGGGCATCTCTCTGTGTCCTAGGGAACTTGCAGGACAGCTCCATCTTCCCCAGGGCCATGTGGGTGAGGACTGAAAGGTGGCTTGCCACTGAGCAATGAGGGATAAAGAGCTGAGAGACTGCAAAGCAGAGAAGATTTAGATTACACATTAAGTAGAACACTCCTTTATCAAGAGTCTGAGCCCAGATGGTGCTGGGGAGAGAGTTAATAAAACAGCATGGTGCATGTAGAAGAGGGGTCTGGAAGGAAATGGTTTCTTAGCCTGAGTACTTGAGACCGGAAGAACTGATCTTTTCACGTATGTATGTGTGAATTCAAGGAGGGCTTTCTTTTTATTTTCCACTTGCTACCCTTACTGTATTCTGATAGCTCGGGGTGCACTAATTTACCAGTCATTTCTGATTATGTGGCTTGCATTCTGAATGTAGTTAAGTGCAATTTATTTCTAGTAAACCACCCATTAGCATTAGCAAGATCAGCATTTACAACTTAATTACCTTTATTGGAGGCATAAACTACAGCTCTATTTGGGATTTCACCATTTTAACCCTGTTAGAGAAAAAAAAGCATATGTGCTTGGCATGGTCCAAAACACATGTGTATATATACTTTTTTGTCTTTTTTGGTAGACCACAATTGATATATCAAAAAGTTTCACCTAGCATTTAGTCATAGTAAGACTGCTGTGCTGTTTCATGAAGCAATATTGCACCTCCCCAGTGAACTTGTTATGGGGCTGATGGGTGATTTCCACCACTAGGATGCCAGATTATTGTCCCATAAAGCCATGCAACAGGACTTATTGGCAGTATGCAGTGTCCTTGGAACCCATTTTAACTTGGGTGTTTGAAAATAAGTTACAAGTGAGAGTGATTCCATACCTGAAAGGAGGATGTGGGAAATATTCCTGCAGCTGTACCCTGACTGAGAAGGCCATTTAAGAAGATGGAAGTGGACACTTGCTAATGTCCTCATTTCCTAAGGATCCACTGAGCACAGTTTCAGACCAGAGAGAACATGCGGCAGGTAACACCCCACCAGGAAAGCTCAAGACCTCATGTTGCCATCTCTCTCGCCTTTGCCCCCAGCTCAGGGGTAATCTACTAATCTTTCTGTGACTGGGGGAGTCCCTGCTCAGATGGCCAGTTGCAGGCCCCAAGTCCCTCCTGGGTCTGCTGTGCCCACACTGGCTCTCTGCATAGATCCTAGCAGGTGCATGGAGAAGTTCCTCCTGAGGAAGAATTGGAGGGTGCTAGGCTTCCACTCCTGCCCTGGGCAGTCCCATGTGAGGCTCTTTACCTGAACTGCCTTACTTCACCCTCCATGCCACCCTGGACAGAAAGGCTGTCCTCATCTTATTCTCCTTCTGTAAGAAAGCAAGGGGGAGGGACGTGCCCCCAGGCTCCCTCTGGTCAGTGGTGGAGGGGCAGTGGAAGCCAGATGTGTACTTCCTCCCATGAGATGGCTGTTCCCCAGGTGGTGAGGGTGCTGCTGGGGTAAAGCCTGTGTTTAGCTCTGAGGTACTTACCTGTCCACAAGGTGCAACTTTGAAACACAGAGCTTGCTGCTGGAGAGCCCACAGCTGCGGTGGTCCTGCTTGGTTAGGCCCCAGGAGACTCTGCCTTCAGCATTTTAGCTAAAGAAGAAAATGCCCGTGCTCTGGGAAGCACCTTTCCACACGGGAAATTGAGCTGCCCTAAGCCCAGGGATTTCATGACTCCTTCCTGTGCTAGGGGACTCTTGTCATGACCTGGACACTTTTTATAGCTATTGCATCACATATTTTAAATTCATATTTGCAGTATTGGCCACCTTAAATCAGTTTAGTATAAAAAGCATATATTAATATGGAAATATTAATAATTAATATTAATTAATTAATTAATTTTGAAATATTTATAATTGCTTAGGTTTTATCAAGCTGTACTAGACATCAGACAGTGTGCTAAAACAGGTACATTTTTCAGGGTAAAGATGGGTCTTCTAAGAGCCTGACCTCTGGGTAAATGGAAGGAGGGTGGAAAGAGATATTTCCAGATATATCACCCCTGAGTTCTTGTAATCATTGTTCACAGCCTCATAGTTCTAAGTCCATAAATCACCCCCCTGCCAGATGTGTCTGCCTCCATCTGCAAGCACCCTA
>PVKS010022258.1:0-33995 GCA_004027875.1 Aplodontia rufa | reverse complement strand
GCACCGTGTGCCCCCCCCCCCGCCTTCTTCTTCCATTTTGTCCTCCCTTCTGACTCCTGTCTAATTTTATCCTCGATTTTCCCTTTTGTTCTCCCCAGCATTTCTTCCATTGCCCTCTTCACCGGAAGTGGAGTGAACGTAGTCTGCTCTTCGAGTCATTTTGCCGAGCTTTCCTGCTTGCTGTAATCAAGTGCTGCTTGGTGGCGGTGTGCTTTAAAGAGCTGGGGTGGGACTTGGGCCTGGAAGGTGCTGGGCAAGTGCTTCACTGCTCAGCTTTACCTCCAGTCCCCAAGTACTGGTTTTTTTTTTTTTTAAGTTTCGTGGCCTCTTCTTACAGTCCGAGAGTTCCTCACACCAGCCAATTATTAAATTATCATGTGTAGACAACATTGAAGTTTTCACCTTTAAGACAAATGTTATCGGGTACTTTTTAAAAATCAGCATATTTTCAGGTATATAATTTCAAGCAAATTCTGTGCAACCAGCAGGGTAGGAAAAAACAACCTGTCCTCCTGAGTGTACATACACACACACACACACACACACACACACACACAGTTAAGCTTACTCTTGACATGATGTTGTGCTTACAGAAGCTTGGCAGAAGTGAAGAATTCCTATATGCCCTTCACCCAGGTTTCCCAAGTATTAGTATTTGAACAAGTTGTTACGTTTCTGTATTCATACTTTTTTTTCCCCAATCCTCTTGAAAGTAAGCTGCAAGTGCAGTCCCTGTTTTAAGTACGTAGTCCTTGGCCCGTGGATCAGGAGCGCAGTTATTTGACTTTGAAGTTATGTGGACTTCAGTACATGGTAGCAATTCGTAGAAAGGGTTTTGAAAGTTAAAACGGTGCCCAGCGTTTGGGAGAGGGCTCTCCGGTGCACGTCCTTTGGTGCAGATTCTCACTTCATGCCTGTTGCTGCAGCTCTGCGGGAGGAGACGTGGTTTAATTAAACTCTACTTTGTGTCTCAGGTTCCACTGAGTTTACACTGATAGGCTGTCAGGGCAGTTGGTTGAAATGCAGTTCAATTTTGTTTTCCAGTTACTATTGGAGAGGAGAATGGTGATAATTTCATACTTCATTATTACACAACATATTGACATAGAATTTTTTATAATCACTCCAGGTGTGTTAAAGAAGACCAACACTGATGTGCGTACACAGCACACGTGCGTTGACTGAAGCACACGTTTTTCTTGTCCATACGCGTTGCTCGACTGTCTGTTTTCTCTTCTAGGTTCAACAGATAGATCGTGTGGTGGAAGTTGTGGAGGAGACAATTAAAGGTAATTGTTGAAAGGGAGATAAGCAGGCACTTGAATGTACTGAGCCATTTTATAAAAATGCCTGTTAACTCTTACTGGGCATCTTCATCCAAGTTACTCTTTTAGCTCTGAAATTATAAAGTTTGTCCTTCACTTTATGACTAGGAAATATTTGGCCTATGAATGAATTAGGTTATAGTCAAGTTTTAAAATCTTTTTCTTGTATAAAATAGATTTAGTTTAAATCTTAAAGGACAGAATTTAAACAGTTTTAAAATAAGGAAGTATTTATTATCAGATAATTATGGTTTTCCCTTTTAAAAGTAATGTTTAATTTTATATACTTCAAGGTGTATATTTGGTGCTAGAAAATAAAATTATGCTTTGATTTGATTAATGCTCATCAAAGCAGATTCTTAGTGGTGTCACTGAGAAGTAAAATGTTTTCTTTCTTACGGTGCTGGGGCTGGAACCTAGGTCCTCACCCATGTTCGGCAGGTGCTTTGCCAGCGAGCTGCTTCTCTAGCTCACCATATTCAGTTGTTTGGTTTTATTTTAACTGCGTATGGACTGCTTCTCTGGTGTTCATTGAGCACAAATGAAAAACAGTTGTATGATATTGAAATATTAAGTGAATCAAGGGTCTCACTTAAAACTTTACCATTTTGTTTTAAATAAGAAATTTGTGGGGCTGGAGTGGTGGCTCAGTGGTTGTGGCACTTGCCTGGCATGCAGGAGGATGCAGCTTTAAACCCCAGCACCGTGTACCCAACAAAATGTTGAAGCAACAAAAGCTGCATTATAAACTAAAATTGATAATTGATTCTGTCTTGTCTCTGTCTCTTTAAAAAAAAAATTCGTATTTGAAACAACATTGGCCACATTGAAACTTCTAAGCTATATTTCCCCATTGTCTTTATAGGTCTTCCAAATATTTTTATATATTAATTTAGAACTTTGATTTAATTAGGGATTGATTATAGAATATGAGAATGAGACTTACGTTGAAATTTCAACATGACCTGTCAGAATTAAAACTTCATAGTAGTGGTTATTTTGATATTTCAAAACTGCACATTGGAGAATCTGTTGCAGTTTTCTCTATTTCTTTCTCTCTTACTGCCCCCTCCCCCTCCCCAACTCTCCTAGCAATTTTGCGGATGTAACTTAGGTCTTACGTGCTTGGTCAGCACTCTACTGCTGAACTACACTGCAGCCCCATGAACATGTACGTTAATTGTGCACTTACAGCGTAACAGGCACTATTGTACTCTTTAGAAAAGTACTGTAAAGTGAAATGGGTTTAGATATTTGGCACATTTTTGTAGATGAGGAAGTTGAGACACAGGTCACACAGCTGGTAAGTGACCGAGTTGGGATTTGGATCCGGGTCATCTGGCTCCAGAGCCTGTTGCTTTATGTTACGCTGCAACTCGCCTCACAGTGTGGCTTCTCTGCTCTCTCGGTGGAGAAGCACCGTTCTTAAGATTGCTGCCGGAGCTGCAAAGGCAGTGCTTCAAGACACTTGAGGGATGGTGCTTACCATCTTGTATCTTGAACAGGCCCATGCTGGCAATTCAGTGACTTAATTCATTACCATTAATGGTACAAGATACCATAGGAGAAAGTATAGGTGACCTTGGGCACATAGTGACGTTAGATAGCTCATCAAAGGTATGATCCATGAAATAATTGATAAGCCAGGCATCATTAAAATGAAAAACTTGGTCTATAAAAGACACTGTGATGAAAATGAGAAGTCATAATATAGAAGAAAATATTGTAAAAGACTCGCATGATACAGGATTTTTTGTCCAAAATACGTGAAGAAATCTTGACACTGGACAATGAGAAAATGAGCAACCCAATTAAAAACTGGACCAAAACCTAACAGATACTTTAGCAAAGAAAATCTATAGACGGCAATTAATCACATGAGAGGGTGCTCAACATCATGTCTTCAGCTAATTTCAAATTAAAGGAACATGGCTACGCTGCTGGAGCTCTAGCACAATAGCCGAACTCCCAAACACGGGTTTTAAAGCCGCCAGTAAGAACCTGGAGGAGTGGGGATTCCTGTCCACTGCTGATGGACCTGCAAAGAGGCACTGGGGAAGACAGTACGGCAGCTTCTTAATAAAAACAGTAGTCCAGCAGTTACTTGGCTAAATATCAAGAACTGTAAGTTTAAAGCTTCTGTCTGCCTCCACATGATGTTTGTTACAGCTGTATTCATGACTGCCCAAACCTAGAAACAAGCCTTTCCGTAAGTAAATGGGTAAGTACACTGGTGCACGTCTAGACAATAGATGGTGGATACCCACGACCAAGTAGAAGAAACCACCCTGAGAAGGTCGCACACTATGGCTTCCACTCCCAGACATCCAGGAAAGGTGAACTTTGGAGATAGTGAAAGTGTCAATGGGGTTAGGAGTTGAACAGGCACGGAAGATTTTGGCGGAGTGACCAATGGTGCGGAATACTGTGCTGGTAGATCCATGTCATTGTGCGTTGGTTCAAAGCCATAGGTCAGCTGATCCCTAACGTGATGGAATCTGGTTGCAGAAGATGTCAGAGTGGGCTCTGTCGCAGATGTGCTAGTCTGGTACAGCATCTCGATGGTGGCAGTGGATTAGGGAAACTCTATTTCTTCTGCTCAGTTTTGCTGTGAACCTAAAACTGCTTTAAGAAATAGTATTTTAAAACTTCATAATGTGCAGGGCTGGAGCAGTGGCTCAAAGGTTACGGTGCTTGCCTGGCATATGTGAGGGTAAGGGTTTGAGCCCCAGCACCATGTACACAAGAAAGTGTCGGAGCAATGAAAGCCACATGAAAAATGAAAACTGATTCTCACTGTCCCCCTGTCTTTAAAAAAACAAAAAAACAAAAAAACGTGCATAGAAGCTTGCCAGATGGTTGGGGGGAAGGTAATTTCTGTAGAAACCCAAGAAGGGCTTTCATTCTCGGGCTGGGTTATGTGGGGACGGCTTCTCACTGATGCGTTTGGACTTGAGCGGATTTATTAGAGAGGCTAAATTTGGGTTTGTGAGTCTGTAGCAAGAAAGGCGTTGAAGACGAAGTTGATGGGCATGTTCTTTGGCTGCTTTGGTTTGAGGATGAGAAAACTGGTGGATCAAATGGTCATAATGCAACAAGATAGTTTTGGAGATGGAGTAATTTTGGTAAGCCCCTCGTTTGCAGATTAGGAATCTGAGCTGGGAAGGAGTTAGGTGGCTTGTGTGGGATCTCTGGGCCTATCAGGGAATGTCTGTTTTTTTCCCTCTGTTTCTGCTGCCAGGCAGTCCTTGAGGCCACCCTTGATGGAGAAGTGACATGGCTTGGGGGCAGGCTATTTTCCTGAGGTGGTTTGTTGACCTAAAATGGAGAGTGTTCTAAGGATCTGAATTTTGGGGCAGCAGAACGTATCAGGGGATCAGTTAGTGTTGCCTTCCTTGTACTTGGGACATTCGGACGGCTCTGTCGCCAGTGACGCTCTTTCCCATCTGCTTTGCAAGCTGCTGCCGCCCACGTGGAGTTACTGCATTGTCCTGCGTGTGCGCCTTCGCTGGCGGCCTGACCCTTGTACAGTTAGTTTTCCTTCTCTGTGTGATCCTTTGTGCTTTCTCCTGCAGTCTCGTTTTTCTTGCTTTCTCCTGTATTCTGCGTTTTCATTTTTCTTGTTTGATGCCAGGCAGAAGTTCTGTGCTCTAGCCAGAGTGCTCCTTGATGTTTCTTGGAGCGTTTTCAGTTTGCTTTCCTTTCACCTTGGGTTCCCGACAGAAGTGGGAAGCTGCTGTTTGCCCCTCCAGATGTGCCCTCCATCTAGGTCAGGTTCTTGGAGAGGAACTGCCCTCTGCCCTTGCTGGATTCAGCCAGTAGAAGGCGGGCGGTGTGATAGGGGAGTTCATTGCCCTCTCTGGCTCCCTTCTGCTTCTCTCACCCCAAAGCTACAGTTTGTCTGGCAACCCTCTGTATTACCTCTTTGTCTTTGGTTCCTGACCCTTTCGTTTGCCTCTTCAGGCTTGGGTGGAAACGGCTCCCTGTTCCTAGCCTCCAGTATGGCATCGTCTCTTGGTCTTGTAAGCTGCCCAGACTTGACTGAGGAATTCCTTTATGAGAATGTGTGGTTACGTGGAGCAAACATCGGCCTTGCCGCTGCCATGATTGTCAAGAAGGGAGCCACAGAGATGAAAGACTGCGTGGATGGAGCACAGCCTGAGAGGAGGCTGTTGCCCTAAGCGGGTTCTTGCCGCGTCTGGTCCCGGCTGGCCGCTTCTCACAATTTGCGCATGCAGAGGGTTTGGATATGCAGCTTCAGCCACAGCCTGTTCGATGCACCAAGCAATATTTTAAAAAACGGTGTTAATGAGATGCATTGATGAGAAAGGATTCAAATCGGGTGAAGTTAACAGAAAACCATGTTTTCATTTCTCTGCTTTGGCTGTACCTGAATGGAGACTTCTTTCTCCTTGCCTGCATCCATTGTCCTGCGATGGTGGGCAGTGGTGGGCAGCGTACATCTTGCTGTTGGAGAGCTGTGTGTGTCTTTGAAGCAACTCCTCTTTTCTGGGTTCATTTTGAACGACTCGTTTCAATAGTGGGCCTGAAAATTCCATCTCTCACAGTTTTTGTTTTAGGTGACACCAAATCTGTGTTGTTTTGATAATTTGAGAAGATAGAGAACTGAATCTGAGAGAAGTGCTGTATCCGAAGACTTGACATTCATTTCTTGCATTCATTCTAATTCCAAATGCCTCTAGTGGGCAGTAATTCAGGATTTTCCCAGTGCGGGATAATCCACGCATTTAATTGATTTAGTTGCCTCTAAGTTTTCAATAACTGAAGCCATCTTGGGTTAGGCTGACTGAAACTCCTGGGTCCATCCCCAGCAGCTTTTTCTTAGTGAGGACATTGCTGCTGGTCCTCCCCATGTCCGGTTTTTTCTTTGCATGTGGTATCTGCTCTGATAATCTCACGGTAGATGGAGGCTGTGTTAGGAGTGTGCAGGCGGGATTGGATCAGGTGAGCTTTGTCTGTGGTGATGACCCAGTGTCTGCCACATGGAGTCCAGGGCAGATTTCCATCGAGATGTTTTCCAAACAATGAGGAAGGAGAATGGACCACAAAAACATGCCTTTTCAGTGACATGGGTCTTTATTTTCAGTGTGTACTTCAAAAAGACACTTCGACGCAAGCCGTTGTTATATGTAGTCTGACATAGCTGCTCCACCCTGAGCACGGTGGGACAAAGCTTGTACGCTGGTTTTACATGTTAGGAATACTCTGTACTCCCACTGGTGTGAGTGAACGGTGATGACCTGTTACCTCCTAGCAACTGAAGAAGCCCGGGGTTTATCACTGCCACTTAATTTTTTTCCCCAGTGAATCTGTTCTTAATTTCTGTACGGTGTTAACTTGTGATTACACTTTGACAGCTGTGCGTTTTGCCCCCTTCCTCAATGCAGTCCGTTTATCTCCCTTGCTTTGGTTGTATCTGAATGGATACAACCTTTTATTTTATTAATGCAAAAGGAATGGGTCCATTCCTTTTATTTCTCTTTCCCTCAATTTAGAAATCAGGTTGCTAGCTTTTTATGGCTTCTGGATGTCCATGTGCATTATTTCTAGAATGAACTTTCTATTCTCTCTTTTAGGTAGCATTTTTTCAAGTCATAATAGTTTTAAAAATAGAGTCGCATTTCTTTATGGTCCTCCAAAGCAAAGTTGTCCTATAGGACTTTAGGTGGTTTTTTTATGTTGCTTTATTTGGTCCCTTGGATTGACAGCGTGGCTGTGAAGTCCATGTGTGTTGGAGGAACCAGCATGTGAAGCTTGTCTACATTTTTGTGATTTTATGACTTCGTTAGCCAACTGGTCAGTCTTATTTCCAGGCACATACATAACTGACCAGCAGTAGTAGCATTTATCAGCGAAAGTGTGTGTGATAGATGTGTCAGAAAAAGTCATTTTTTACACATTGTAAGGGGTCATATTTCCTTTATTTTTAAATTTTTTATTAAAGAGTTACTGTACAATCATAAATGAATATAAAGTAACAATGATATGCATTTGTTCCTAAACCACAATTATGCCAGCCTCTTGATTCTTCTATAGTTCGCCCCTACAAAAGATATAAATGATTAGGCTGTGAATTTTCCAGAATTAAGTGATTGCGTTAGTAGTATTTGGATTCTCGGGGGTGAAGAGTGTGCTACGTTGCTGATTATCTCCCACTGTTTTCTTAATATAAATGGCGGATTAATGTCATCTAATATTTTTCAGTCTTTAAAACTTTTTAGAATGGAAATAAAGGTGTTAATTTGTCACACAGGTAGTTTCTGCTGCTTTATGGTGGCTTCGAATTGTTGCACATTTTTCTTGCTTGTCTTAAATTTAATGTGCTGTTTCATTGTGTCACTCACATTTCCTTTTCCCCGCCAAGATGCATTTTGTTACATTTTTGAAACCCCCTTGTTTCATTAATAGAATTTAAAAGACGACTTGGGTATTTCACGAACTGTGTGGTGGGACATGCTGGGTTGAGATCTCCCAGTATTTCTCTTGTAGCGCGTTTTTGATGCGTTACTGGATCTGGTGGTTGAAGACAAAGGGAAGTCGGACCGAGGCTACTGCTCTTCCCATGATCCAGCCCTTTTGTTCGTAGTTGCGCTGCTGATCGTCGAAAGTGGCCCGTCTTCCCCTGTTTAAATGTTGACAAGGTCTTACCACTATTAAATTGAGTTGGCATGCTGACTTTTGGGAACTTGCTAGTATCTTGGCAGATTGCATAAAGATGAGACTACAAGTATCGCCAATTGTCTTAAAAATGTATTTTGTAGAATTCTGTGCAAATTGTTCATGTAAACCAGTTTATATCTGAACAACTTGGCTTTTTATGTCTGTACATTAATCATTTTCATGTCAGATACGGCAATTACTGAGCCCTAAGCTTCTGATTTCTCAGTCATTAATGTTTTACTACAAAGTAGTTAACATGAAGCATCTGTTGGAAGATTTGATATCTGCATCTTATTCTGTGTACTCCAATAGGAGCTATTTTGTAAACAGCACATTTGTCACTTAATTGTTTCAAAACTCCCACAGACAGGTTCACTTAGTGTGCGTGTGTGTAGCATTGTGTTTTTCTGGGGATTGAACCCAGGACCCTGTGCATGCTAGGCACACACTTGGCCACTGAGCTACATCCCCAGCCCAATGTATCTGTGTATCCTCCTCTGAGAGAGAGGGAGAGAATATCAAATTTATTCATCTGGTTTTTGTTTCTCTGACACTTAGTTGTGTATGTGGTGCTGATGTTTGAGCCAAGGTCTTTGTGAGTGCCAGGCAAGTGCTCCAACCGTTGAGCCACTGGTCCAACCCCCAATGTGTATATTTTTTTGAACTCTAATTTTAAAAACAAGACATTTAAGCTGAGCACTGTGGTTCACACCTTTAATTCCAGTAGCTGAGGAGACTGAGGCATGAGGATTAAGTTCAAGGCCAACCTTAGCAGCTGAGTGGAACTCTGTCACAAAAAATAAAAAGGTCTGGGGCTCTGGCTGAGTGATAGAGACAGAGAATTCAGTTCCTAATACCGCAGAAGAAACACGATTAACACAGATGAGGTTCCCCCCCCCCCGCCCCCACATTCTTCTTTCATTTTAATGGACTTTTAAGAGAAGTGGTGTTAGGTTCACTGCGTTAGTATTTGTATTATTAGGCATCTGAAGATGCCTTTTGATTTGATTAATCCTTTTGATAAAATGTAACGAATAGATTTCACTATCAAGTTAGAGAAAAAAATGCTAGCTACTTCATTGCAGTTTTCAAATAGAGGGTGAAATGCTCAATTGTGTTTTCTAAGTTGGTTTGACTGTTCTTAATTCAATAGAATGTTACATTGATAATTCTCCTTTAGTCCTTCATGTTGGGGTTCCCTTAAAACATAAAATGGAAACCAGGTCTGTAGTTTCTGAATCCTTGGTAGGCAAATAAACATATAAAAATTATCATGTTTAAATAAAAAATGATTTTATTGTTAGGGAATTTTATTGTTAGGAATCATTTATTTCACAACCAAGTGAAAAACACCTTGCAGCTTACAGTAATTTTACAATTTGAAAATGGTTATATAAGAAACTTAAATCTGATTTTTCTCTTGGGGGAAAAAAATCAGACAGTTGGAATAACTGATCACTTTTAGGACTGACCTTTGTTAGAAAATGCAGTGTTGACATTAATTGACATGTGCTAAGAGTGTTGAATTCTAACATTTTGTATCTAATTTTTGGTGATGTGCACATTTTGTGTATCCGGTAATACTAAATGTGTAGACAGGCTACAGTTACTTCTGAGACCAAGAGGAGATACCAGTTTTATTTACTTATTAGTTTGAAGAGGGAAAACTCATTTGCAGAATCTCCAGTTAAGACATGAATTGTGTATGGATCTTAGGTAGAAGTTGATGGATTTTTTTTTTTCTTTTAACGAGAAAGGGACAGTGAGGAGGGGGGTTTGGGGAGAGGGAGAGAGAGAAATAAGTTTTTCAAGTGGCTTCCATTGATCTGAGACTTCGTCTTGTATGCGGTGCTGGGGTTTGAACTCACATACTTGAGCATGCCAGGCAAGCACTGTAACTGCTGAGCCACTGCTCCAGCCCTGAAGTTGATGGATTTTTAGGTAGAAATTATCTGGGCTGCAATTCTGTAGCAAAGTATATATCTTACCAGTGAATCAAGAAATTGAAATTGTCCTTATAAAAATGGCTTTGAACACATTATATCTCCATTGTAACTTTGAGAAATACGAAGGTGCAGTACTTCAAGCCACTCTGATAAGTTGACTGCTGTGGTGGGCTGGGGTCCTAGAGGGAGCCTGTGAAGAGCTATGTTGACATACTTGTTTCTGCTGGGTGTGGCTGAAGCTTGGGAGGCTGAGGGAGGAGGATCACATATTCAAAACTAGGCTCAGCAACTTAGGCACTGAGCAACTTGGGGCCCTGTCTCAAAAGTTAAAAGGCTGGGAATATGGCTCAATGGTTATACACCCCTGGATTCAATCCCTGGTACCAAAATAAATTAAAAAGAAAAAAGTAACGTAACCCGTTACGTCATTGGCTCTCAGTTTCCTGGGATGTAAGTGGTATGACATGGAAGATTCCTTTACTCTGAAATTCTTGGAGTATATGAGTCTGTAGTTTAAGATTGAGTTTCAGAGTTTGTCACTGAATTTGAGGTGTTGACGTTTCAGACAGTGATGGCTAGCAAATAGTATTAGGATGGACGATGTTTTTTTCCCAGATTTTGCCTGTCCTGTTCCTTCCTGTGACAGAAGGGAGTGCGTGCACACTGCATTTCCTTTTGGTGTGTGTGTCTGCAGAGGGTGCTGGGTGGACCCGCTCTGGACTCCCTGGCCTTCCTTCCACTCTGTTGCGCTGCGCTTCTGGGCAGTGGCAGGCAGCGTACTCACTCGCTCCACCCGGGCCCTGTTCCTTTCCACACCTTCCAGGCTGGTAGATTTGGCGTTGGTGACTGAAGCTGTTCAGGAGAAAGGGGCTTGGAGAGGATTTAGCATAAGATGAGCACCTTCACTCTGAGCCAGTGTCTGCTGGGTCATGGGAGCTGACCAAGGGGGTCTCCTGGACAGGGAAGGGAGGCAGCAGACTGTTGATCAGAACCTGGAGCAGCTGGGGTCGGAGGGAGTCTCTTCTCCCCTGTGGCCCTCAGCTGGATCCTGGCCATTGTGAGCAACTCTCACATCTGGCTAGTGCGCGTGTCTCTTAAGTGTGCAGAGATGGAGGCACAGCCGTGGTTCTCCACGTTGGCCCTACAGCACACGCGCCCAGGTTCTCCCAGGGTCCTGTGCCCCAGGCCACTGCTCATCACAAAGCACATCACAGTGCAAGGGAGACCTTGAATCTTCTCTGTACCCTCAACAAGTGTTCACAAACTTGATTGTCATCGTCAGTACAATATTTGTGACCTATTTCCTAGCCTTCAGGGCTTGTAAAAGCAGTGGGTGGGATTTGCCTTTCGCTGCCAGGGTTTAGAGTCTTGGCAGGCCTGCTTACCTGGCTGTAGGAAACATGCTTGGCCCTCCGGCCCCCATAGGTCGAGTTGCAGATTGTGTGGCAGCGGTGACTACCTGCTGTCTAGCTCCTCCTCATTTGCCGTTTTCACACCCATCCACCCGCACATGCTCCCCAGGAAGTGGGCTCACTGAAGATGCTTGGATTGAAAGGAGTGAAGGGAGGCAGTGGAGGGGCCCTCCCTTCCTTCCGTTCACTGTGAGTTTTTATAATACTTGGTTTAACATTCTTGCTTCTTTCTTGTTCTCTTCAAATCGCCAATGAGATGCTTGGTCCTTCACACATAGTGTTTTCCATTTGATCTCTTTTTCCTTCTGCAGTTTTTCTTAACATCTGATTTTGTGCCAAAGTAAAAACATTTTTTTGGCAGGGAAAAAAGACCTTTTTTTCCCATTCAAGTTTATAAAGATTTGCTTCTTAAAAAAAATTTTGGAGTAGAATATTTTAGCCTTTCTTTGCTGTAAGGTGCTTAAATTAGAAAATGAGTGGGTAAAAGTATTTTTTTACTGTAGTCAACAATAAAAAAGAATTGAACCAATACAAAGCTAGTGACATTCTACAGAGGAAATTCTTTTGTCATTGTGTGTTTCTAAGAGTAATTATTGGAGTTTTATGTAAAACATACAGCTTTTATTGTCAACTGGTTACGTCAAGAACATTTTTGCACATTTTTAAGGGTATGGCCTAGTTCTAAAGTTTTAAGTACTAGGCTAGGTAAATATGGTAGCTCTAACCAGAAGTACTTTAATGAAGGTAGCTTTCAGTCTTTAACACTCTGTAAAATTAAAAAAGTCAGTTCTTAAAATTAAAAAGTTAACACCATTTGATGGATCTTTTGACTGGAGCTTAGACTCTCCAGTCCATGTGATTTTTCTGTTATGAATTAAATAGAAGAATATTTCACTTTCGAAGGTGTGGCCTTGACGTGCAGCTCCTTCGTGCTAAGCAGTCATCTCTTCAGGGAAGTCTGGTTTTAGTGATGGACTTTTAACTCGATTGGTTATAAGAAGCGGAAAATGGACTGCGGGCAGGAATTCTAGCAAAGCTTTTGTGAAGCGCCTACAATCATACATAAAACCGCATCCTGTGCTCTCCTTGAAGCCTTTGCTGATTTCCTTCCTGGTGGCCCATGGCTCCCTCGTGTGTCCCACTGTACCTAGAAACATTGACCAGATCTTCTTTCAGTTATTTGTTTACCCACCAGTTTTCCTTGAGATTCGAATTCCCTTTAGGGCAGAAGTCAGTGTGGTATCTCAGGACAGGAATGATTTCTTTTAAGGGAGAGGCTAGGGGCTTTATATTTTGGTTGTTTTCATTTTGTATTTAATCATTGATGGAGTATCTCATATATATGTACATATATATATACACATATATATTTAAAGAGGGACAGTGAGAGAGAAAGAATCAATTTTATTTAGTTTTTCATGTGAATTTCGGTGCTTTGACACTTGGTTGTGTATGTGGTGCTGGGGTTCAAACCCACATTCTCACACATGCCAGGTAAGCTCCCTAACTGCTGAGCCACCACTTGAGTCCCTCATATATACATTTTTAAGCTCCTGTGTGGGATTGTGGAACTTTTTCAGTTAGACATACTCGTTAGTATACTACATTGCAATGTGAAAGTTGCATCCTCTTTGTTTTTCTTACATTTCTAAACTTGGCTGTCACCATTTCTGTAGGAGGGGAGTGAATGTCTCCTCTTGGGGACTGAAGCTGCTTCGACAGCCCTGTGCGCTCCGCTTGCCCCTCCGTTGCCTCCTGGGGTCTGGGTTGTATTTATCCAGCCCAGCTCGTGGGGCTCTGGGCTGTGAGGCGTTCAGCAATGGACTGGAGAAGGAACGGGAGGCACAGGAACGGTCCCACCTCTCTGAAGACATGGTGGGCAGCTGCCCAGCTCTCCCTGCTGCCCATGGCTCAGCTCTGGTTTGCGGAGGCGTGGCTGGAATAGTAATGGCAGGAGACTTGAAGTGTCATTTGTGACTGATGGGACTGGAGCTGCAGTTCTGGGAGGGCAATGTGGCTTACGAGCTCTGGTGTCTTGTGCTTTCCCGCTCTTACGTTGTAGCAGCTGGAAAGCCATTCTTTGCAAGATCTGTTCTCCGCTGTTGTCACTTGCTTAGTAGCTTTGGGAACACAGGTGTGAGCAGGAGCCATGATGCTGTTCTTCATTGCTTCAGGTACTGAGAAGGCATTCCTAGCTCTGTGTTGCAGGCACCAAAACTTGGGAGCTGTTAAGATTTAGCCTTCAGGGTGTCTGTCGTCGTAAAGCAGAGCCATCTGGGTTCTGTGGATGCGTAGTACTAATGTCGAGTTCCTTCACTGAGACTCCTTTGACTTGTGACTGTTTTCATAAGCCCTTGATTTAGATTCTGAGAAATTGGCCCTGCAGAAATCTCTTCCTTCTGTCGTAAAAGGCATATCTGCTTGTGAAAGATGTAACCGAGACATGAAATTAAATGCTTCTGCGGTTTACCTCTGTAAGGTATCTCCTTTAGATACCTTTCTGTGGTATCTAAAGGAGATTCTTTCTTCTGTGGATTGTTATATCCGCCTTTTATTTACTATGACTTAAAATAATCACCATTTTTATAGCAGCCAAATTGAGCAAATGGAAGAAGAGATGGCTTAAGACTCTTCCTGTGCAACCACGCCTCCATCTTTCCGTGTTCTCTTCATAAACCTCATGTTATTGTTACTGTAGTGCAGATGCCTCTTCATGGGCAGCTGGCATTTTGGTATTGTATTGCTAGGGATGTAAAGTGTGTACTGTGACCTGACCTCCCCTCCACCCAGCACACCTGCCTGCTAGGTGAGGGGTCCCACTCTTGGTCCTTTGTGGAGCTCTGGAAGCCGCTGAGGTGGTGTCAGTCCCTTGGTGGGCTCTCTCCACCTACCTTGATCTGCTCTCGGTTTTGTCTCTGGCCAATTGATTTTTATTGTCCTTTTCTCATTTCAAAATCTTTTCCTAGTGCCATTGTAGTAGTTAACATTTAAACTCCTCCTACATGCTGAAAGAGAGCTTGTCTAATCTCGGTGCCTGAGAATTAGGGTCTGAGTCGTGAAGATCTGATGTTTTTTGAGGTCATTCTAACATTCTGTGAACTTTTCCAACTCAGACTTGAGACAAAGCTGATTCTTCATTGAACCCAACTTTCTGTGTTATTTTCTTTCTTTATAGATGAAAATATTTGAAGGCTCAGCCAGAGGGTGAGGAAATTCACGAATATGGCAGTACCCATGTGCAGCCAGCCTTTCCGGTGGCTGCCTACAGCGGGTCAGAAGGGATGTGAGAGTGTGTCTTCCTGGTGGCTCACGGTGCCTTCGCCAGCTTAGCTCGTCCATGTACAGATGATGTGCTCCCCAGCTTCCATTCTACATTTCACATCCCGCTTCCGCAGTGTGTCTCTCCGGTCCCGAGCCCCTGTTTCTTATTTTTTCCTAAAGGCGCACCTTCTTTAAGACATTCCCTCAGTTATGTTCCTTATTCTGTCAAGTTAGTTTTTTTTTTTTAAGGAGGCAACAATATTGATATTGCACATTGCATATATAACGAGGCTCTCCAGATTTAAGGCATTAAACTAGGAATTCCATTTGAAGCAGGATTTTTTAAAGAGATGGGGAAATTACAAAAGTTCTGTTTCATTAGTCCATTTTTAAAGAACTGAATTTTCTTCCTTTCATCTTTGGCAAGCTACTTTTATAACATTTCCTACTTGGCTTTTAGTGTACTGGATGTTTCAAAAAAAAAAAAAAAAAAACTAACCGACCCCCAGACTCACTGTTACGTCTGCTGCTCTCTAATGAATCATTGGGTTGGAAAATAGCTTATTATATCAGGCAGAGATATGTTCTTTATTTGCATGTACATTGTGAAGACGAATCATTTATCAAATGCTATTAGTGCAGTCTGCATATTACTGGTGTCTCAGCAGGATATAATGAAATTTGTCTCATGCTAGAACAAAAATAACGTGCCTTTGCACACCGAACCTTGGGCTGTTCCCAGAAAGCTGGTGCATTTCCAGGCCAGTCTTGGTCTCCTTGTGAACTGGACTTTGACAGAAGAGTCCATCTTATGTTGAAGAGCTGCGCAATTCGGTTTGGGGACCACTTTCTTGACTCTAGCTATCTTCCTATGTCAAAGTGGGAGTCTCCAGAATGAATGAAGTACTTGCTGTTTCTTATTAAAGTGATTAGTGCAAAAGGCTATGATTGATGGTTTTATGACTTCTGGTCTGGAGATACTGTTCAATGAATGAGGGGGCGATGAGACATGTGTATAATTACTTAGAATCTTATATCAGTACTAATTATGCATCTGAGGCTATTTTAAATTGTTGCCTTAAGTGTAATTTTCCTTTGGCATGATTGTGTAGAGAGGTCAACGGAGCATCCCACAAAAGCAATGATAGAGCTGCACAAAATTTGGTGAAAAACAGATTATGCCTCAATGTGGAACTTGACTGAAATTATTCAGCAAATTGAGAAATATTTATGACAACAATGGGAGTTCCTTTCAAAACACTGAGTCCTGGTGTGTATGCTGGGGTTGCTCCCAATTTTCTCTCAACTGATGGACAAGGCTGTTCAACTAGGGGGTAGTGCTGCTGCTGCTGCTGAGGTGGCTCAGTGGCTTTGGGGAACTGTCACTTGCAGTGGAGATTTTGGTATTAAGTGACAGAAGAGGTCTGCAGCTCAACTGGACCCGTGTTGCTGACCTATTGGATTCAAGCAGTGGACAGGGATTTAGCAGGGATAAGGTGAAACAGAAGTTTCGGAAGCTCTCAACATACCTTGAGTTGGCTGCAGGTTCTGCATGCGCTCAGCAGAAACTGGCATGAGCCCCAGCCACTCACACTGAGCCTCATGGAGCCTGCATGCACATCCGCAGCACCTCAGAGATGGACCAGGAGAAAGTGAACGGTGGTAACAGCTTGAAAATGGCCCTCCCTGGCTTACACTCAGATCCATCAGAGGAGGAATCTGACTTGCTCAAGGTATTTAAGAAGACGTGTGATGAGTCTTTGACTTGGCAAAATACTGCCAGTACAGAGAAGACTCTAGGAAGTCATGCTTGAAAGACTTGGAGCAAGGACATCAGCAACCATGCATTGTGGAGGTCACTGGCTCCAGAGGTTGCATCTGTAGAAAAGCAGCCCTCTCTGGGAGCTGAAGTGAATTATGAGCTGTTGTGATATATCGTGCAAAATGTCCAGTATTCACGCTATTGTGATTCATGCAAAGAAATCAAATGTAGCCATGTTCATGATGAAAACCAGTCGATACCAACTGTTCCCCGGTGACCCTGAATATTAGAAGTGAAGGACTTGAGAGAACAAATGAAAGCATGTTAGACAAATGTAAGAAAAGGGATATGACCATGACCTAAATGTACACAAGAACAGAAAACGAAGAGGAACTCTTGAAAAATCTAGAGTAGAAAGAACAGTAATGCAGACATGTTCATTGGAGGTTCAATGTTAGATTTTGGGATGGTATAAGAAAAAAATAACCAGTTACATTGAAGACGGATAAGAGAAGTGATCCAATCTGAAGAGAATTAGCTTGAGTGGGAGAAGCAATCCAATCAGCAGAATTAACACGAGCCGGAGAGGCGATCCAATTGGAGGAGCAGAATTGAGCTGGAGAAGCGAACCAATTAGAGGAAGAGAACGTGAGTGGGAGAAGCGATCCAATCCGAGGAGCAGAATTAACATGAGCTGGAAAAGCCATCCAATCCGAGGAGCAGAATTAACCTGAATGGGAGAAGCGATCCAATCCCAGGAAAAGAGTTAACATGAGCAGGAGAAGTGCGTCCAAATGGAGAAGCAGAATTAACGTGAGTGGGAGAAGCGATCCAATCAGGAGGAAAATTAAAATGAGCTGGAGAGGCGATCGAATTGGAGGAGCAGAATTAACATGAGCGGGAGAAGCGATCCAGTTAGAGGAAGAGAACGTGAGTGGAGAAGTGATCCAATCCGAGGTGCATAATTAAAATAAGCTGGAAAAGCCATCCAATCCGAGGAGCAGAAGTAACCTGAGTGGCAGAAGTGGTCCAATTGGAGGAACAGAATTAACAGGAGGGGGAGAAGCCATCCAATCCGAGGAGCGGAGTTAACATGAGCAGGACCCCTCCGACTGTTTACTTGGGTATCAACCTGGCTGCATAGATGGGTGCTCAGGGGCGCGGTAAGGCTGTCTTGTTCTCAGTGCTTCCATCTGCACAGAGCCTTGCCCTCTTCTGCCGAAAGGGGCACCACATGGTTTATGTGCCTGCGAGGTGCTCCACAGGAGACAGGTGTGAGTTTGTGTGGGTGGGCACATTCCAGTCACTTGGGGACCTGTGGACAGAATGATGGAGAGGAGTGAATTCTTAGTGTCTCTTTTCAAAATCTGAGTACTTTTTTAAATCTTGTATTTGGAAATCAGAACAAGTTTTTCAGCCTTTGAACTCTGAGATCCACGCCCGGTGCCACCAGAGCTCACGGCCTCCAACCTCAGACTGAGAATTATAACAGCGTCCTTAGGGTGGCCTGAGGCATGCTTCTGGCTTTCTGGCATACGGGTGGCCTATCCGGGTGTCGCAGCTCCTGTTATCAAGTGAGCCAGTTTCCCTAGCGTTTCCCTTTTCATCTCTGTGTAGCCTATCAGTTGTTTCTCTGGAGAACGTTGACTATAGTCTCAAAGACCTGCACAGGTGTCATGGGAGTTACAGAAGATGAGGACAGAGAAAAGTGCCAAAAATCACAAATAATCCCTACTGGATGAAAACGCGGTAAACCCAATGAAAAACGTCACGGATCAAAAAAGCTAAAAGCTTTTCCATATGGAAAAATGATAGAGATCTTTAAAAATACCACCATCAAACTGTTGAAAGGCAAAAGTGAAAATTCTAAATGGAGAAGTGACTCTCAGGGGAATAACAAAAGCAGGAAAAAAGGAAAGGGCAGGAAATAAAAGCAGGAAATAAATAAAAAGCAGGAAATAAAAAAGCAGGAAAGGGCAGAGCACAGTGGCGTAATCAAGAAAACTGACAGCTGCTAACTGTTCCGCAAAAGTGAAGCAAAATACATTTTCAAGAATGATAGTTTGTTGCTAAAGGACTTGATTGACAAGATACTAGACAAAGTTCTTCAAGCACAAAAGTGGTACCAAATAAAAACTTGAATTCCAAGGAGCATGGGAAAGTGGTAGAAATGGCACACACGTGGTTTGGTGTACTCTAAAATACATATTTCTCGCTTCGTCTCTTATAAAATGGTAATGTTAGCACTGTTTTCGACTTTGCACCACTGTGTGCGGTAAGTGTGACAGCGATGTCATGAAGGAGAAGAATCGCATCCTTGACTGGATGTATAGGAAAGTACATCCTAGACTTCAGCTTAGAGTGAAGTCAGTAAGCATCTAGAAGAAAGCATGGAAGTGTCTGCTCGTCCTTGGGTTTGGCAAACCTGAAAGTTCTTAGATAAGCCAAATGATGAGCCAGGAAAAAAAGTTGAAAAATTGAAGAACATTTGCTTTTTAAAAGAAACCACCGTGAGAATGAAAGCTGTGAGCTGCAGGTTGGGAAGAAATGTTTAGAAATCACGTGTCTGATTAAGGTGGTATATGAAATGGCACCAACACTGTGAAAAACATCTTTCTTAGAAAGGTACATGTAAATTTATCACTCAACAGCTCTGCTCCTAGGAATCTAAGAGAATTGAAAACATGTCCATGCAAAGATTCATATGAAAATGTCTTAGTGGCATCGTTGTGAGGGCTACTCTTTTGAAACAATCCAGATATCCATAACCTGGTCAGTGGTCTAGCAAAATGTGCTATATTTGGTATGGGAGGATTTTGAGAGGTAATGGAAATGTTCTCAAACTGGGTTATTGTGTTGATTGCAATGCTGTATAAATTCATTTCAAATGATTCGATTGTATAGTCACAGTTGGTGAGTTTTATAGGATATATGATATGTTTCAATAAAGTTACAAAAATAGTATTCTATAAAAAACCCAAATGACAGATATGTCCCCCCCCATAAAAAAAATACCATGAAGAATGTGAAAGGGGCATGGGAATTCTTTGTCCTGTCTTGGATCTTTTCCGTAAGCCGGAAGTTATTTCAAAATTTAAGAAATGCTAAAAGTTTTAATGGCTCTTAGTATTGGACTGATTTTCTTCTGTGACATTTTATGAAAAATAAGTTTAAGAAGTTTTGCTTTAAAATATCCAACCCTGGGGGCTGCAGTGCTGGCTCAGTGATTATGGCGCTTGCCTAGCACGTTGTGAGTTCAGACTTCACCATGTACACAACAATGAAAGTCGCATGAAAACTAGATAAAATTGATTCTCCCCCTTTCTGTATGTCTCCCTCCCTCCCCGCCCTCATACTCACTGTCTCTCTCTATTAAAGTAAATAAAATATCCAACCCTAAAATGCAGTTTTATCTTGGGTTTCTGATCTTTGATTTGCTGTTTGCTTTGGGAAGATACTATGCTTTTGATTTTTAAACTTTTTTTTCTCCACTTAATTGTGAGGTGATCCTTGTGCCATAGTGAAACCCTACCTGTTACATTCACAAATCTGGTCAATAGTTGGGAGTATTCATACTGTTGGAACAGTATTTTAAAGACATTTCTGCTTCCCTTTCTGAAACACAGAGGATAAGTATAAGCAAAATGTTTTAAAGTGTAGACCTTGAACATAGCTGTGTTTCTGTTTGCATATTTAAACTGGGTTCAGATGATTGTATCTTCTCGAGGGAGTTTTTGCTTTTCCCCCATAAAAGAGAAAACAGTGCAAACACGAGCATATATTTGTTGCAAGCACAAAGTTAAAGTGGAGTTAGGGACTCACTAGTGTATATTTATGTGCCTGATTTAAAGGTCACTCTGTGAGACTGCTGGGCCAGAAGAAGGGTAATGGAAAGCGGCTGGGGGGAGCACGGCTGGACTTGCCAAAGATCAGGAAGAATCCCCTGATAGAAATCATCTCCATCAATACTGGGTAAGCGTCTCTCAAACTTGCTCATAAAATATGTGCATTCTGCAGGAAGTCACCTTTTTTTCCCTAGACATGTGATGTTGCAAAGTAGCTGAACATTTTCTTGAGAAAGAAAAATCACAACAATCTCAAAAGCTATGAATGTTTCTTCTAAAATGTTTTCTGTCTGCAAATTACACTCAAATTTGCAACAAAATTTTGTCTTTGATACATGAACGTTTGCTAATAGACCTGGATTTCATTTTCTAGCTGTGTCCTTAGTTAAAAATATTTTGTAAAAAGTATTCTGTGGAATGTTCCTTTTATAAGATATTGTATTTAGTGGTGGTGGTGGGGTGGAGCCAGTGCCCTGTGCCCTCTCTGCAATTGCTCTATTGCTGAGTTGCACCTCAAGATTTGAAATGCATATTTAAAATACTACTCTTATGAGTTTTAAACTTAAAAAAGCCTCATGACTGAGTTACTCCTTTAACTTCTACGCCTTGGTCTAAAGTCCTTCTTGACTGTAACTGTTTGTCTAGTTGCTAATTCTTTGTCCTATTTGCAATGGTTTAATTGCAGCTTCTCTTTAAAAAGTTAGGTTTTTGTCAAAATGAGAGGCAATCGATTGATCAGGGCTTCTGGTGTAATCTTCCAATCTGCTCCCCAGGAGTTAAGCTGCCTGTTCTCTCTGGGGTCCTCTTCCCTGGAGCTGTTCTCTGGCACCCCCCACTCCTCCATGCCCTTGCGCTTTGAGAATGGGTGGACCGGGCTGTCTGTCCCACTCGCCTGTGTCTGAGCAGCCCTGTCTCCTGCTCTGCTGCAGCCTCCTGGCTGCTGCTCAGCTCTTCCCATCTCGCTGGCTCTGGTTCAGCCCTCACAGGAGCATCGTAGGCTGGAGAAGTAGCCTGGATTTCTGCTCGAAGCTGCCGTGTGGCGCTCAGATAGCTTGGTGGGTTTGTTGTGGGCCAGCCTCTGGCCTTGAGCACTGCAGATTCCTGAACCGCACTCACAGAGCAGGGAAAGAGGGGCTGGGCCAGAGAGGAACAGTGAGCCAGCTGCCCAGGGCCGCAGTTTCTGGCGCGCTCTCCTTACCCTCGGCCAAATCCTCAGCACAGGTGTCCCTGTTCCCTTTCAGACCAATGGGTGCCTGTTTCCAACTCCAGAGTTTCCTATTTAAACGTGCTGCGTTCCAGTTTGCGTGCTCCTGTTTCTGCCTCGTTGTCCTGTGGCTTTCATCCCCTTAAGTACATATGTTCACGAGTGTTTTGATCCTCTGTCTCCGCTGGCGTGATGTGCTGTGAGGGCAGGGACTTTTGGAATGCACACAGCATGGGCTTCTTAAATAACTTTTACTGAAACAGTGGTTCAGTTGCACGATTGGAAGTTCAGTGGGACTACGCTGAATTCTCTAGATAGCAGAGGTGCTTTGACAGTCGGACGAGTGGAAGTCCCCAAAGTTTGCTGGCTGACGGTGTTCTCCTGAACAGTGCCTACAGGGGACCAAGTGAAATGTTTCTTGGAGGGTCTTCTTTTCTTTTTCTTGTACATCCTGGACTGATCACTGCCTTTTGGCCAACACATTCCTTTATGATGTCATTGTGTCAAGCCCTATCAGACCAGGATCCCTTTGGTGTCCTCGCGGCAACTTTGCAGCTGCGTGGGCATCTCAAGTGCCTATTTTAAGTGTCTTCGAGTCCCTGTCGCTGCCCGCTTAGCTCCAGTGCTTGGTCATCCTGAAGTAGCTGTGACTCTCCAACTCCAGGTCTTCTCTGTCTCTGTTCCAGGCCTCTCTGTGCCCAGAAGGTTCCCTTTCATGGCTGTCTTTCCCCGCTGTGCTTGTCGGAAGCCTTCTGTACTCAGATGTGACGCCTGCCTGTCCTGCTCTTTGAGCTAAATCTCCCCCGCTCTCCGTTGTGCCTCCGCAGTGCTCCCTGTTCATCAGTGTGTTGCGTGGACTGTGTCATTTATACAGTCTTGGGTGCTGACAGTAGTCCAGTATCTCCACATTCATACCTCCAAGTTCAGTGTCTAATGCAGTTGAGCTCTCAGTAACCTCTGTTGAATAATTTTTTTTAAACAGAATCAATTTGATCTGTTTTCCTATCTGGCCTTTGTTTCTCTGACACATAGTTGTGTATGTGGTGCTGGGGTTTGAACCAGGTCCTCGTGCATGCGAGGCAAGTGCTCCAACCTCTGAGCCACTGCTTTAGCCCCTTATTGGATAACTTTTAAGACCATTATTTTTCTTTTTTTATTGCTAGCTGTTAAAATTTAAACATTAATTTAAAACTTATTTTTAAATGTTTAAAATTTCAAACTAAAAAATTGCTTTAGGGTGACTATTTAAATAGCATGAAATTAAAAATTCTGATGTGTACTGTGAATTTCTGTATGGATTTGGTATTTCTTCAGATACCAAACTACGTGGTAGACTGTTTAAAGGCTCACTGGGCACCTGCTGTCTCCCTCACGCTCTCGGTGCCTCACCTTACGGAACTGGCTGTGCGTAAGCAAGTGAATGCTTGATCCTGAGGGAACTCATGCTCAGGGTCTTGAATTGACCAAGCGGCTCCCCCTGCATGTCTTTTCGGGACCCTGGCAGCCTGCGCCCTCCGGTGGAAGCAGCCTCCTGAACGCTTGGCCCCAGCATCCTTCTCTAGCGCCTTTGCTTGGATTTCTTTTTTCTCTTTAATTTTTTTGCTTCTGGTGGAGCTCTGTGCTTTTTTTTTTTACTTCTTAAATATTTTTAAATTGCTATAACCGTAATTATTTTACCAATAAAAAATGATCCTGCTCATCAAAGCCCTAACATTTTTCAATCGGAGATAAGAGTTTCATATGAACTTTTCATTTAGGAAGAGGGTCCCTTTGCAGCCAGGTTTTATGACATGTGTTAGTAAATTGTGAAGTTACCATTAGACTTTGAAGTATGAAGGGAATATATTACTTTGTTCAAGGAAGAAGTTAAAAATTTCAGATCTTGATAAATGTTGGATGGGCTGGAGGGACTGCTCATTTCATCATGGTATGTATGGTAGCTTTGCTAGTTGGGTTTTAACATTGCAAAAGAAGATACAGAGAACAGTTATAAGGGAACCTTTTGTTTTTAAAATTACATCTTTTTTTCTTCGAAACCTTCCTGAATTTTATGTTCCTTGATCCGGTTCTATTTGTCTGCTATATTAAATTGATAAATTTAGGTCCAGGTAGCTCTTTGGTCCAGGTAACCTTTCTCTTCTTGTACTTGAAGGTGAGCTTCGTGAGGGTAACTTTTTCTTGTCCGGTGCTCCTCTTATTTCTAGAGTGTTCCACATGGTAGAGGTTGTGGAGGAAATGACCGTTCTTGTCCAGGAGTATCATGGTGCGACTGGAAGTGACAGAAGCAGGCAAGGATAAGTTACAACTCCCAGTGTGCTCTGCTTGTGGTTCCGTGAGGTGGATGTTGTACCCTTAATCTTCACAACAGCCCTAGGAGAGTTTTTATTTTAATGTAGATGAGGAAGGTAGGTACAAAGAGGTTGAGCGACCTCACAGAAGTGACCGAGACACTTTCCTGCTAACCCCTAACATGTGATGAGTGCAGAGGATCCTGGAGTCATGTCCAGCTTGGTCAAGAGAGAGCCGTTCGTGGGAGCAGAATAACCTTTGCATTTTAGTGACCTTTATGATGGGCCCTGAGAGGTGGGTAGAGTTTTGTAACTGCATATGGAGGTGTATTCCATTCGGATTGCTGCTGTAGGAAATTAGCAGAAACTTGGTGACTTCACACAACAGCAATTTGTTGTCTTACGGTTCTCGAGATCAGAAGTCTAAGACAGGTCTTGCTGAAATCAGTGCTGGCAGGACTAAGTGGGCAAGGGGTCCCCTTGCTTTTCAGTACCATGGGCTTTGCTCCTGGCTGCCTGCTTGCCTCTTCGTTGGCAGCTGTGTTACTTGTCTTTGGTCTTCCCAAGTCACGTTCCCTCCATCTCTTCTACTTTCAGTGTCACCCTGGCCACTAGGATAATCCAGGATCATTTATTTTAATGTAAGCCAATTAGCAACTTAATTCCATATGCATCTGTAATTGTACTCTGCCAGGCAAGCTTCTGAAGGTTAGGATGTGGATATCTTTGAGATCCATTAGTCTGCTTATTACAGGAGGTATGAAGAGAGAAGACAGGAAGAGAGAAAGAGCGATCGCGTGGGAAAGTGAGCTTTCTAGAGGACTAGAATCTTGTCCACTCCCCCAGAGTTCCCAGCACACACAGGAAGAGTGAGACAACGTGTTGTTTGTGTGAAGACTCTGGTTGCCGCAGGGTGTGAAGCCCTGTGATTCAGTTGATGGAGGATGGAGAAGCCACTGGCTCCGGAACCCAGGTTGAAGAGCAAGCCCTGGTGAGGAAGGGCTCTGACACACTGCCCTAGAGTTGGGAACAGAGGAGGAGAGGAAGCATACAGGTACCAAAGGTCTTGAGAATGCAGAGAGTGGAGGGGGAGCCTTTCAGCTTGGTTTAGGTACTGATGCCCAGTCTCTGGGATAACACTGGCTCAAGGCAGGGCGGTTCTCCATCCCAGTCCCTCCTGTGGTTTCTCACGCCGCTGACAGGCAGGGCCGCTCTCCATCCCAGTCTCTCAGGACACTGACGGGAGGCAGGGCTGTTCCTCATCCCAGTCCTTAGCTGGCTTTGTCAGTGTCCCCCTCTTTCTTCCTGTCCCTCCTGCCTCCATCCTTCCAGGTTTGGTGGCAATTTTCAGCTGTTCTTCTAGCCTATGTATTTTCTAGAAACTGGAAGCTATATGTAAACATGTTAGATTCTAATTAAATATTTGGTAGAAATAATCGAGTTTCTGCCGTGGAGATAGGAAATTCGAAGATTCATGTGGAGGGTTTCATTGTTACTAAATTAGCAGGGTGAGGTCATAGTTCTAAAGCTTAACAGGGTGTGGTATGTGTGCATATTTGCGTAGACTTAAAAAAAACAAAGTGTCATCCAAGCACTGTGGTCCATGTGATCAGGTATCAACTGTCCCTTCATGAAAGGAGAGAGGTGGGAAATCTCCATTTTTGTGTGAATTCTTTATTTCTTGGAGCAGTGAGAATGGAGTGTGGAGCCAGGTGTTCCGGTCAGCTTTTTGCTACTGTGATCGAAGGACCAGACAAGAACAATTTTAGGAGGAAAAGCTTATTTAGGGGCTCACAGTTTTAGAAGTGTCAGTCCTCAGGGCTCAAAGTGAGGCCGAACATCATGGCACCAGGCTTGGCTCTAGGGAGCAGAGCAGAGATAGCAAAACTTCTGCCAGATACGGAATATCCACCCCACGGGCTCACTCCCAGGGGCCACCTCCTCCAGCCAGTCGATCCCCGTCATGGGATCAGCTCGCTGATTGGATCACAGCTTTTATAATGCAATCATTTTACCTTGCTTTCCCAAATTATCACATATGAACTTTTGGGGGATACCTCACATTCAAACCTTAACTCCAGGGTAAGGTGTGGTGCAGGGAACAAAACTAAAACGTTGGGCATTGGGAAATTTGTTTTCTTTTGCTTTCTGTTTTGGCCATCCCTGGCAGGTTTTACCTTCCAAAGCTGCGGAGCAATCCTGATGTAAGTACTGTCTTTTTTTTTTTTTTTTTTTAGATACACCTATCAGATTATCATTAGTTTGAAGATTTGAAATTCTCCCCTGGGTTGAGCACACTTTGGAAAGTACTGTTTGGCTTGTAAAACTTGATCAATACTTACTCTTTTAAGCTTTGTCCTGTCTTGTTACTTGCCATCGGTGAGACTTAAGCTGATGGTATATGGGGAGTGAAGGTATAAGGGGACCTTTAAGGGAAGTTTAATTTTCTTTGGGATTACATACTTGAATTTACTATCATTTTTCAAGGTATCTGTCCTCCCTCCAGAACATCTTGGCTCTGGGAAACATTCTAACTTGAATGTTTTCACTTTTTCTTTTTTTCCAATGTGTAGAATTCATCAGTCTCTGTTCTAGTCCTGGATATGTAGATTCTATAACTATTCAAATGGATGAAAGAACAGTGCAAGCTTAATCCACATGAATGAAATTGTTTAAGGGAAATAATATTGCTGCTAATAGCATTGTTAGCTTTCTTGTTCTAATGATCAAACACGAGTTATTAAACAGATGTAGTCATAGTACATGTTTGAAAATATAATCATTGTGGGCTTACCACATACAGTGCCAGCAAGGGTTAGTCAGTGTGGTGCATGCAGAGGTAAACGTTTTCCAGGTCCACAGGTAACTTACATGGTCCCAAGTACCTGAAACTTGCAGCCGGACATAGGTAGCTTGCAGCTGCTGTGAGCGTTTGGATCTCATTCTGTATTTGGGAAAATGCTTTTAAGTCCCTGCATGTCTGTCTGCGCAGAGTGAAGGGAAGCAGCGGTGACACCTTATAACTCTGAATTTAAGAGTTGTTAGACCTTCCAATGTCCTCTTATGTCCTTGCCTGTGAGACGCCGTGGCAGCAGCTCAGTAAAGCAGGCTGCTTCTCCTTGCCCTGTGTCTGCAGTCAGTGCACAGTTGGAATATACGACCGCAAATACTGTTAATCTCAAATCGCAGCTTTAAGAATATTACATCCTGGGGCTGGAGCAGTGGCTCGGCGGTTATGGTGCTTGCCTGGCCTGTGTGAGGGCCTGGATTCAAATCCCAGCACCATGTACTCAAAGAAGTATTGAAGAAACGAAAGTGACATGAAAAACTAAATAAAATTGATTCCCCCTCCCTCCCTCTCTTCCTTTCCCCCTCCCTCTCTCTTCCTTTCCCCTAATTCTCTCCCCCCACCCTCTGTTCCTCTCTCTTAAAAAGAGCATTACATTCTATGGAAAAATGATTTTTGAGGTATTTAAATAGAAATATTCTTTAAAAACCTAACTTAGCCACCAGAGTGGTGGCTCAGCGATTATGGCGCTTTCCTGCCATGTGCGAGGACCTGAGTTTGAACCCCAGCACCATGGATACAACGAAGTGTCGGAGCAATGAAAGCCACATGAAAAACTAAATAAAATTGATTCTCTCTTCCTGTCTCCCTCTCTCCTTCCCTCCCCTCTCTTTAAAAAAATTAAAAATAAAAAGGGCTGCAAAGAGACCTTACAGTAGTGTGAGTATATTTGATGTTGCACTTAGTGTTATTTTAGGGTGACTTTTTAAAGTGTTGGGACCTCTGGCATCTTTTGGGAAGAGCTGTACAGTTTAGTATGTTTGACACTAACATATCAAGTACTTGCCGTGTGTTAGTAAGGAATCAAGAGGAAAGATGCTCCTCTTCTTTCGGTTGGCGCTGGACCATGGCTCAGCCCTTTTTCCCACAGGCACCATGGCCTTGTTCCAGACCTTCAGCCTCGGTGCTGTCCCAGTGACACCTGAGGGTCATGACACCTTTGTGCAAGGTGACATCTCAGCCCTTGTGGTCACAACTGTAAAGCTGAGGGTCAGGATCGCTGGCTTTACACGAGCCACTGATGGCTGCAAATGGGCCTCTGCCAGGTTTTGTCGCGTATGGTTCCTGCAGGTTTTTGTTGGTTAGTGGGTGGTTTTCTTCCTTTTTTGGGTAGACAGGTGTGGCTATTGAGGGTTTGTTGCTTTCCTGCAGCTCGGCTGCCAGGTTATCATGGAAAGCAAGGCCCAGTCGAGATCTGCAGTAGCCCTCGTTAAGCCATAGCCCTGTCGTGCTGGTGTGGGGCTGGAGAAGTCTCCCTATTTGTCCTTGAGTGATGGAGGGAAACCTGGCCCGTGAGGTTCTCTTGAGCCAGATGAAGTCGTGTAGCATCTCTCTCTGGTGCACCTGGCCTCAGCATGGTGGGGTGAGAGAGGCTTACATCCCAAGTGGTTCTGTGGACCAGGATCACGTCACCGACTGTTGATAGCTGGCTTGTGACAACTACAGAACTGAAATCCAGGATCTTAGGGATGCTGTGGCAGTTTGACGTGGCTGCAGTGTGTTGTCACTTATTAGTTTACAGAAGTTGGGAATGGCATTCCTGGTGTGTCATTGCAGGTGGCTTGGGAAATGCAGGTCTGGGCTTCTGTGGTGTGAGATTCTTGACCCTGTTCTGGAGAACATTTCAGCCAATCACTTACCTAGAGTGCCAGGGGTTTCACTATTGAGAACCCATTTCTATCATCTTTCATGTTGTTAGGTAATCATTACTTTCAAAAATGAAAGTTTACTTGTATCATTTAATATGCTAATTAGCAAAGCCTCTGGTTTTGATGACAGTAGAAGATGGCAAAGCCATGCAGAGAAATTGGGTCTGGAGATGCTGTGATCAAATACTGGGAAAGTGTGCCCTTTCTTAAAAGGTGGCTTGGACCAGCTTGTGATAGTTGATCTAACATGGCTCTTGTGAAACTTAATATCTACAGGTTATAACGGATATTGGCATCTCCCAAGGTGGGTAGAGTTGCTGCTATTCATTTTCTTCTCTGAGCTGTGCAGGGCAGGAGGAACCTTCTCTTAGACCTGATCCTGGAATCAGACCCCAGCCTGTTCTGGACAAGTCGGAAACCTGTGGTTCATGGAAAGAACCCTGTACTGGATTTGGAGCCAGACACTGGGATCCCTCCGATTTGTAACCTCCCAGAGCGGCTCTCCTTTCTCCAAGGAGTAGGTGCTGCCTATGAGGTGTAGCCCCTTGCCCTAGGAAGTTTTTCCTTCGAATTTTGATGCTCCCATGTCCTGTACTGGGCCAGCATTCTCCCAGATCCTACCCCATTTCTTTTCTTCTCATTCTGTCTGCTTTTTAGGCAAGAACATTGCTGGAGCTGGTCCATGAGGTAGGACTTCATCCTATTTACTGCCATCAGCTCAGTCTCTGACTTCACCTGCTCTGTTGTCACTGCTGTGTGACAAACTGTGACAAACTCCATCTTGGTCTTTCTTGTAGGCTTCAGTATGGTGTGTCTCCCAGTTGTCACTCTAGACTATTAAGTATTTCAGTGCAGAAGAATTACTTAAATGCAGACAACCTTTCCTGGCAGTTAGAATACAGTTCTAATTCTCTTGCTGTGGATAATTATTTGTTGAGAAAAGAAGAATGTTCATTTGGACCGTGAATGAAATGAACTTGCTGGTGTGAGGCTGAACTAACTGTGACCGTTTTGAACTTAAGTATTTTTGCCCTTTCATTCAAAAGTTGCTTGTCTTGAAATTCATAAGTTTTCTGATGTCTTTGAATGGAGTCCCCAAATATGTTTTTAGTTAAACTTTGTACCAATGACATTTTAAGGAACGTGTGTTCATGGTGCACTGTTAACTGTCTGGGAAGCTCATTCATAAGAACAGTGGATGGCACTGTTGGCCCACACCTGTGAAGTCAACCTAAGTTTCAGAACTTCATATCCGGCCTTAGAAATGTCTTTAAAGTGAATAGCTCAGTTAACAAGGTTTGGACAAAATTAGGGTTGAGATTTAGTGTCAGTTTTGGAAAACCATTCTGCATGTAATCGTTATTTTACGTACTTTGACTTGTACGTATTGACTTTCTTACTAGCACAGAGAAAAGACTGTTTGGAAAACCATTTCATACTGTATCATGTTGGAGAATTCAGTTGCTCTCACTAGAAATATACATTTTCTTTTAACTTTTCTAACAAATCAACCTATTTAGTTTGATGAATGGACTTTAGATTTGGGTAAAAAGACAAAAACTGAAAAATGTTCTAATTTAGACGCACCATCATGAAAACTTTGTTTTAAATTTGAGTGGAATGGTTAACACTTTGATCAGACCAGTTCATGACTGTATGGTGTGGGTGCACGTTAATAAACAGCTCAGATAATTTCACAGGTTAGCAACTTTATTGTATTCATAAATTTAAAAATTTATTTCATATGTAAAAGCTGTTTATATTAAGAAAGCTGTAGTGGGGCTGGAGCGGTGGCTTGATGATTACGGCGCTTGCCTGGCATGCGAGAAGACCTGGGTTTGAACCACAGCACCACATACGCAACTAAGTGTTGGAGCAACAAAAGCCACATGAAAAGCTAAATAAAATTGATTCTTGCTTTCTTGAAAAAAGCTAAAGTGCTTTGCATTTGGACATGTAGCTTTTCTACAAAGGTAAATGAAGATTTCTTAAGTGCTGGGGACAGTAAGATGGGTTCATTTGGCATCTGCCCTTTAGAATCCCAAATAAACAGGAAGTGGCTCACAAAGCAATTCAGTTGTAGTTGATGTTGGTAATGTAGTGGTGCAGAAGTGGACCAGCGTGGATTGTTGGGGCGAGTTGGAGGACTTCCACGGAAAGTCATGTTTAGGCTGTGTATTAAAATCTGTCTCCTAGGTGGGTTCAAAGGGAGGTGAAGCAGAGGGGAAAATACAGAACTAGAGCTACACCCAGGAGCGGTGGTGTTGACCTGTGAAAGGCCATGCCGTGCCCAGGAGCGAGGAGAGCTCGGTGTGGCAGTGTACGGTAGGCAAGGGGGAAGACGGACAGGGCTGCTCGAGGTCTCTCACCATCCAGCAGCTGTCCTCTCACCGTTTGCAGTGACAATGTGAGTCCTTGTCCCTCTCAGTGGTTTCAACTTCCACATCTCTAAGACAGGGATAATGACAGTGGGAAGAGATTGCATGTTTAAAGCAATTAGCACAGGCCTAACTGCGGTGTCCCTTCAGTACAGTCCTAGATTTATTTCTCTGGTGACTGTGGAGACAAACCTCAGGCTTCGATTGCAGTTTGCTTACGATCACAGAGCTGTGTTGTGTTTCGAGCCACATCATCTGATCAGGCCTTTTCCTCCACAAGGTCGGTGGCTTAGACCCTGCTTTGGTACTGGAGTAGTGTGGTTAGAGCTGAAGTTTGAGACTAATGTAGCAGATGGCCTGTTCAATCTAAGAAACATACCATGGGTATCTTATTTTTACAGAGAACGGAGAACCTGGGGAAGTTAGGTGGGCTGGGAGACTTTCTGCTGCACATGTCACCTGCTCTGCCAGCGCACTTGGCTTATCCACTGGAGTGGGTTCGGGTTTCTCATGCTGAGTTTTTAAGTACGGGACTCCTAACCCCTACAGAATTAGAGCTAAGTATTGTATCCTCCTATGTTGTTTTTCTTTTTCCTCTGTGGAGTTGAGGTGCATGAAGATGGGTTGCATTTGGAAGGGCAAAGTAGATGTGGATGATTGGGTACATCCACAGAGGCACCAGCTACCCATGTTCCTGCTGCTCAAGAAAACGGCTTTCCCAGGGCTGGAGTGTGTAGCTCAGCGGTTACAGTGCTTGCCTGGCATGCATGAGTTCGTGAGTTCAAACCCCAGCACCACATATGTAGCAAAGTGTCCGAGGAACCAAATTCACATGAAAAACTGAATAAAACTTGCTTCTCTCTTTCCCTCTCTCTGTCCCCTCTATGTATATAAAAAGAAAAAATGGCTTTCCTAGCTATGTCATTAGGAAAAAAACACCCAAATTTGTGCAGCCCAACTTTAATTGTCTAATTGGATACACATGGATGTTTTGGATGGCCGCCTGTCACTTCTCCCCAGTACAGGAATAATATATATCCCATATTTTTTTTGAAACCACTTTGCTCTTATTTTACTGCGTCTCAGCATGGTAGCCAGTTCTATTTTTTCTAACCCTGACAAAGCAGAATGTTTGGTTTGGCTTTTTGGAAAAGCAATAGAGCCTGCAGTGAAGACCTCACTCACTTTATCTGATGAGCTAGTCTCTGAGGGGTGTCTTTTTTTATAAACCCTCTAAGGAACTGGAAGATGAGGCCCTTTTTTAGAAGTGCTATTTCTCTTTTTGAAAATGTGTATGGCTTTGTGTCTTGAAGTGTGTGTTCTCGTTCTTAGGCCTGAAATCAGAAGAAGTTACGTGCCATGTGGGTTTGGAGCAGTTGTCTCTGCTTTCTGACACCCTTCGCTTGGTGCTGCCAGCTAGGTGACAGGAGTTCGGACCATGACATTCGTTCCTGCTTCCTTTTCCCGTCTGTTATTCCCTCCCCCTTGTGCTTACCTGCGCCTGTGAAAGCAGGGCACACACCTCTGTTCTGCCCTGGTGGAAGAGGAGCTTTGCATGCAATTGGCCGTTCAGGTTCTGGGCTGGGAATGACCACAGGAGAGGAGGAGGACAGCCGGGCTTGTGCAGTGGAGGAGGCTGCAATGTCCTGTGGTCCTGGTGCACATGCGTGCCCTATTGGTCCAGACCCATTGACTGCTGTTGAGAATTTGGTCACCATCACCACATACTGTCTTTACTCTGAAATTCAGGCAACGTGTGGTCCTTTAAATATTCTGTGCTCTTTCTGCAAAAGTAAATACCTCTAATTTCTTTTTTCTTTTGGTGCTGGGGACTGAACCCAGTGCTGCTTAACCCTGAGCCACGTTCCCCAGCCCTTCTAATTTTTATTTTGCGACAGGGTCTCACTATGTTGCTTAGGGCCTTGCTAAGTTGCAGAGGCTGGTTTTGAACTTGTGATCCTCCTGCCTCAGCCTCCCGAGTTGCTGGGATTGCAGGCATGTACCACTGCACCCAGTTAAAACCTCTATTTCATTTCTGAAATAATTAAATGCCTTTTATGCCTACTACACCTTCTTTCTCAATCTGTCTGGTGGAACAGAGATCTCATCTGTCAGACTTCCTCAAACAGGGAGTGTGGGCAGGGCAAGGGGTGCTGCTGCTGCTGAAACTAGTTTCCCTGCTTCTCCAGAATGCTGGGTGGGCACCCAGTGGTCAGCTGAGCGGAGTCTTTGGTATGGACGAGTCAGCATGCACTTCGAATTTCGAAGTTTTTAATTATTTTTCAAATGATGAATTTTCTTAATTTCATGGAAATTTTGTTGTCCAAATATTCTGTTTGGAATGTAACTAACATACATAATACTCCATTAAGTTTAAATTCTTTGTTTTTCTCTATTAAAAAAAAGAGAAAGGGAATCTATTTTTATTGAGTTTTTCACGTGGCTTTCGTTGCTCTGACACTTAGTTGTGTACATGGGTGCTGGGGTTTGAACTCGTGTACTTGCGCATGCTGGGCAAGTGCCGCAACCACCGAACTACCGCTCCAGCCCAAGTTTAATTCTTAATGTTAGATTTTCAAGGATGAGTGGTGGAGGAAAGAGAATAACGTAAATGCTTCTGTCCATTGCTGTTGAAGTTTTAATTTGCTCACCTGATCTTATGCCCTCACTGAGAACCCAGCTGACGAGGACGCCTTCCTGTTTTCCTGACACAGGTTGAGCGCTTACCTGAGGCAGCCCAGTGTGGCTGCCCAGTTTCTCTCTACCAGCACTGCTTTGCATGTCTGAAAGGCTGTGAAACCTGGACAACTTATTGACCGACTGTTCCAAACCTGTGTCTTCTGCTCTCACTGTGTACTCTCTTCATTGTCTTTATTTTTTTATTTTTTTAAGAGGGAGGCAGAAGAGAATCAGTTTTATTTTTTCATCTGAACTTTATTTCTCTGACATTTAGTCACGTGTGTGGTGCTGGGGTTTGAACCCGGGTCCTTGCATGTGCCAGGCAGGCACGCCAGCCAGTCAGCTAGCGCTCCAGCCCCCCTTCACTGCATTTCCTTTATTGCTTTGTTCCCTTCCCACATCCTAGCTTCTGTGCCTCCGGTCCTTTCCTTTTGAATATACACTTCTGACTTACATAGCTATGTTTTTTTTTTTTTTTTTTTTTTTTTTTTTTTTTTT